>CAIGRB010010159.1:0-15356 GCA_903798255.1 Fraxinus quadrangulata
TAATTGAATTCAACTTTTATTGGGCCGAATATCGGTTTGGGTCGGATTAGGTTAACACCAATAATTGGGTTGTGTTTGTTTGATTTAGATCAAACCAACCGTGTTGATTAGATTTGGGGTGGGGAAAAATTCGATCTAACCCGACCACCCCTAATTGTCCTCAAATCATTATATAAGAATAATATTGGACAAACATTTCCTAACAAGAAGTCGCATCCTACTTGATGTTAAGAAAGGTCAGTTAATCTTGAAGGTGAGAATGTAGGATTCAGCATTTACACTACATCCGATCAACCATCCAATTTCGAACCATGCTCTATCTAATCTTTTGCAACAAATACAACAGTCATCATAACAGTATCAACGCGTCAATATCCAATCTAGAATTATATTTCCTTTTTCGATTTTTTTTAAAAAAAAGAGAGGGATAAAGTAAATGAGATTTTCCGGACAAAGATATTTAATAATATTTAGAGCATATTTGAACTCCTTTTTTTCTTTAAAATGTATTTTGAAACAGTAGATTAATGAAGGACGTGCAGTTAAAAAATAAAAAAAAAATTTGAATTTGCGTATAATATTACTCTTACTAGTATTGTAAGTCACCAAATCCTAATATAACTCACTTTTGCGCCACGCAATTTTAAAGTACCAAATATACAGTGTTAAACTAATTATTTGCCTGAGCTCATCACACACATAGTTTCTAAAATAGTAAATACGTAATCCGGATACTCCTATTTTAGACGAGATTGTTTCAAAACTTGAAATAGCTGGCCGAAACACAATATAGCTCGGTCCAAGTGAATAAATAAAGACTACAAAACTGTCAATGTCGAGCATTTATTCTGATCCTCGAAAGAAACTTGAGGTTGTTTAGCTCAGGTATTCGAGCAAATTATAGCAATGAACGCACCAGCTGCTGTTATATATCCAATAGCAATCGACGAGGATCTTCCACCACGTCTTTGATCCTTCTCAAAAAGAACACCGCCTCTCTTCCATCAATCAGCCTATGGTCATATGTCAGTGCAATGTACATTATTGGCCTTGGAACTATATTACCTCCAACCACCATCGGACGGTTCACTATCGAGTGCATCCCCAGGATTGCAGACTACAATATCAAATCAAACAAGGAATATACGTTATTCATGAAAAGGTACACGGGTACCAGACGAGCCCCTCAGGAAAACACAAACCTGAGGGGGATTGATGATGGGAGTACTCAAAAGACTTCCATAGACTCCACCATTGGATATGGTAAATGTACCTCCAGCCATCTCATCAATTGATATAGTGCCATCAGTTGCCTTCTTAGCAAGAGTGTTGATCTCCTTTTCAACCTCGGCAAAATTCATTCTACCAGCATTGCGAAGAACTGGAACAACAAGACCCTGATGGAAATACAAAAGTTATCGAGACTTAAAAGGACCAGAAACCCCTCTTTTAGAAGGCTACTAACAGATAAGTAAGCCGACTATCGTAAGCAAGTTTTATTAAATGTGTGCAGCAGTAACTTTGTTCATTTTCCAATACATTATTTGTGATGCCAATTCAAATCAGAAACTTACAAAATAAGTAAATAATGTTTTGCTTCAAACATAAGTTGGTTATTGTACTAGCTCTTTTAGAATACGAGTTAACCTTTTCTCCACTTCCACGAGAACCAGAAAGATGAAAATATATTGAAATATCTTTACCATTTAGCTCCCTCCATGAAAATATATTGAAAAATCTTTACCATTGAGTTCCCTCTATAAAGATTACTTGTAAAGAAAGTGAAATGAAGTATATATCTTGCCTTCGGGGTACCAACAGCTATGCTGATATCTACGTAGTCTCTATAAATGATATCATCACCGTCAATAACGGCATTAACTATTGGCTGATTCTGGAGAGCACTCACAGCGGCCTGAATTCATTGACGAAGAGAGTTAGTAAGAACTGACGCATAAATACAAAGGAAAATGTTGAAACAGGATTACAGGATAACATACTTTCACAAATCCAGACATAAGTCCCAGCTTCACTCCATGTTTTTCAACAAACGCATCCTTGTAATCAGAACGAAGTTTCATCAAATTAGTCCTGCAATGAGCAAATCACGTCAAACTAATTAGTCACACAATGAGCAAATCATTAAGTACAACTGTTTCAATTTACATGAGCCAAGCTTTCTAAACTGGTCCACGAACTAGTAGTTAACTAATATTTATAACAGGAAATGGAAGTTACACTACAAAAGAGTAAATACTCCAGTCACCTTCATATTTTTAAAGAAGATATTCCTGACCAACGAGTTGGTTGACATAAGATTAACTATAAATCCAAAAATCTCATCACATTTGGGTTATTTTTTCAATTTAATCATCTAATGCAAAGCCTTGTACAGATAACAGAGCTGACATATCAAACCGCAATTGATACTAAACCGAATCAAGGAAATTCATGTCCCTCAATAGAACAAGACATGATAGAGAAATAAAACAATTCTCGTCGAGAACCTCCTGCTCCAAGAGTTAACCAAGATAGACTAAACTAAACCAAGGATCAATATCATTTGAACAAGTTATCTTTTTGTAGATTTAGCTCATGCTAGAAACCCAGCTTGACTAGTTGACCCAGATAAACAACAGCTACATAACCAAGGCAAGATGACTATGACCTTCAATTTTGGGCACAGATCTCATCTTTCTCTTTAAACAAAAGAGAAAGCAAATAATGCAAATGGGAAAGAGGAAAGTTGAACTTACATATCAACTTCATTAAATGTTGTCAACAACGCAAATGTGTTTTGAGAATCTTTCAATCGCGTGGCAACTCGTTTTCTGAGCCTTGTCATAGGCACCTGTCATCAGAGTAAATTTTAGAGCTACTGATGCAAGCTGATTAAAATGTCTATTGCTTAAACATACTCTAGGGAATGCTAAAAAAATTTACAAGCATCAACATGTAATATGACATGAATGTGAGACTCACTCGTCTTTCCCTTTCTTTAGGAGGCAGCTGGGGTTCTGTAGCAGAAGATTTAGGAGGTAAGGACGATTCTTCAGGCTTTTCTACCATGGATGTTGTTTCAACTTTAGGCTTTGGCTTCTCCCTCTTCTCTTCAGCAGGAGGCAATGGCGATGGAGCAGCCTTTTCAGATGGCTTCTCATCAGATGGCGCAACATGAGTTACACCTTCACCAGATTTCGATATGACAGCAATCTTTGTGCCAGGTTCCACAGTATCTCCCTCCTTAGCTATGAACTATCAATAGTTAAATATGGAGTAAATGATATCAGCTATAAAGTGACAGGAAAAGTCAAAGAGCTCAAAAGAAATAAGCAGTGTAGTCCCATGATGTTCTACCTTCTCAATTACACCCGCTTCAGGACTATTAACATCAATGGTGACCTGATTGAAGACAAACAACCCAATGGTAAACGGTCAGGGCAATTAGTAACTTTTAAAGGTTTCGATGTTAAAAGTTGTATCCATGTGTATTACACATATCATTGATGAATACATGACACCTAAAGTTGCCACACGTGAACTAAATTACAACCAATCTCGTGCATCAGTTACTGAGGAGCAATAAGACACAATTATGTTGCACAATTCTAAGGCAACGTGATAAAGAATCTTAAAGGTGTGTAAACATGAACTCATAATTACCTGCTACTAAGAGTTAGTACCTTATCTGTTTCAACCTGGGCAATTGGCTCGTCAACTTCTACTCTGTCCCCAGGCTCTGCTCGCAACAACAGAAATAAAATAAAAAATAAATAAATAAATAAAGAATGGCTTAGATATCAGATACTGATTATTTAATTAAAGTCAAATAGGTCAAGAGAGTTACAGACTTTTTAAGAAAGTTGCCAATGTGCCATCAGTTATAGATTCGCCCATATGAGGTACAACAGCTTCAACAAGATCACCTCCTGACATGTACCGAAAGAAGGGGAAACAGTTAGCAACATGAGAGGTAAAGTAACTACACTCTAGAGAAATAACTTATGCACATAAATATATTCAAAGCATTCTGTTGATAATGACAATTCATCCTCATTTACAATTTATGGGGAGTGACAATTCACAAATCAACGTCCACTGCACATTACGAAATAAAAGACTACAACCATCCACAAGTTTGGCTGGCCTGAAAATTACGCTCCTATTTGATGGCCATTATTTTGAGAAAATGGAGTTCAGAATAATAATTTTTTTGAGAATGTGGTTAAAAAATAGGAAAAGATTTTGGATTTACGTGCAAAATATTTTATTGTGTAAATGTGTGGTTGAAAATGAGTACAAGAATTAAAGAGTTTTGAAATAATGGTTGTCAAACAGGGTCTACATCGGCTTCAGTATGGCAATACCTAATCTAGTAAATAAAAGCATGACAACATAACCACTGTCCTTTTTGTGATTAGGACATTAAATTTAAATCAGAATTACATCAAATTAACCATTTTAGATATGCTTTGTGCTTTTATGCAAGTCAGGCACTTATAAATGTTAACTAAACTCATGCATCATACCTTTCCATTAAAACGAGAACGAAACGAAATTGGAGCATTGGTATCTTCAGAGCAGGGGAAAAAAATCAATTTCATGTCATAATAAAGGAAATATTAAAGACGGAGATGACATTATCCCCAGGACATGGAAAAGATTACCAAATGCCTTCTAAAATCTAAATTAACATGCAATTGGAGCATGCAAAGAAAAATGAATAAATGCAAGTCAAAGTCCTACCGCTCTTGGAACAGAATGACCTGCTCCAGATTTGCATGTTGACCTTGTGCTGAAGATAGCCAACAACTTCTCTGCACACAGTGAAAAGAATCAGATCCATTTTTTCTTCAGATCAAATAGAACAGAAACATTAACATTGATTTTCATGAAATAAGAGGGTATAGTTGAGGATTGGAATGTGAACAATGCAATACAATCATCAGATAATTATTGGGTGATGACCGTCTTTGGGTAGGTCTAGTTTCATTGTGGGTTAATAAGATTTCATATGGCAGCTTAAATAATGTCCTGGTATACGTACAAGTGCCCCCATAACAATTCCCAACAAGGGCTAGCAGAGCATAAATTTTAGAGTGACTAAGCAAATCAACCTGAGTTCAAATCCATCATCTCTAGCTTCCATTTCATAATATGATAGCTCCTGACCCCACCTTCAATTTAATTTTTACAGTGGGGCTTATGTTTATCCTATGTAGAAAGTTCATACAGTGGGGTGATGTTCTACGCGAATCCATGTTGGAAGGACTTCATATGAAGGAACAATTGTTGGAAACAAAATTTTAGTGAGGTTTTACTACTGAATCACTAACCTTATCGGCCTCAAACTCACTGAGCCTCCTGTAACAAAATAACAAGTCAAATAAGCAACAATGAGTATAATTGCGAGCCATGTGCACGTAACAAGAAAGCAATACCAGCAGAGGGAAGGTGACAGAAAGTCCGAACATGCTTAAATCCTGTTGGATAATGCATGATCTGTTCATTTACAAAACTTAAGTTAGAATGCCATGAAAGGTCAAAACAATTGGATTAACTCGATAAAAGATTTTGACGAAATTCGAGCGCCCCTGTTATGAAACCAATCCTTAATAGAGCCACTAAAATGCACTGCTATTATGATTGAAAATACTCGAGCAAGGTCGGTGGGAAATATATAAAGAGAAATCCTGCACATTGTATGTCCAACTGCTAGGATTTGTTGGCCATCTAATCACCATACTTCGTGGGAGATATTTAGCAATTATGACATTTACGTGGATAACTCCACTCAGAAAAGTGATATGATGACCACCTCTATTATTAACTGGTCATATAATAATCATCAAACAACCAAACTTACAAATTCTCATTACATCCAATGAAGAAGCTGCATAAAATGAGAATGAAAAGTACGTGGATATCAATCTTACAAGTTTATTAAGAAGGCAAATAAAAATTCCGTTATTAAAAACTGTGGCAGATACAAAATTGTATTTCATATGTACAGCGCTTAAATCACAATTCATTTGTTTCACAACTCTTTCTAATATGTTTTTAAACTATAATCATGATACATAAAACAATTTTAGATTTAACTTGAAAGGTTTCATGTATTATGGATATAATATTCATATATATGACTAGTATTATAGTTGATTTACTAGTATTATAATTTTCTAGACATGCTTAACTTCACATAAAAGCATTATCTGTTCAAGTGATCATTAATTAATTAGAAAGAGCAGCAATAGAAAAAAGGATTATGCTACACTTACCGAATTTTTATAGCAAATCTTTTACACCCCACTCACATTAGGAGGTGGGACCACAAGCCGCAATTTTTAAATGCACATGGGGCCTGCGCGTTTTGTGAGAGGGGGGACACCATTCGGTAATCCCACCTCTGGCACACAAGACTAATTCTAGAAAAAAATAATTAATTAAACTCCCTTTTTATCTATTAAAAAGGTGAAATAAATATAGTGTAGAATAAACCTTTGATTGAGTGATACACAAATAATCAATTACAAATTTCATGGACAAAATCAAGCATATCCACTCAGCAAGACAATCCATGGGTCCAACTCCAGTCCAATGTTCTCAATTCTATGATTCCAAACACAATGTAAGAATTTATGAAATATGCAAAGATCAATAATTAATACGATTAGTGATCACATATCAAGTTCCAAACAAGAATAAATTTTCGCTGCTGAGTATTATCCAAAAAAATTCCAATGTTAGAGCTCATAACACTTGACGAGCAAGTTGAAACTTATACTATTAAACTAGTCTCTAGCAACGTGTTCGTAGGATTATGAGGTTTTAGTAATCTTGCATAGAGTTGGTTGCAACAAACAAAAAAAAAGATGTGTTTGACATTATTTCTTCCGTTTGCTATTGAGTATTTTCTGCAATTCCACTATGAGTGTTGTGAAGAATTGACCTCACAATCAAAGTCTGAAGGAAATATAATGAGGTTGTCATAATGATAATGAGGTCACTGTATAGCTTTTTCAAAATATGAAAACGCCGAAGGAACAATTGCAACCAGTGGAAAACGAATTATGACATTTTTAATATTCTTGTCCACAGCCTCTAAAAATTTTATTCCTAGCTAAACCACGCCATTAAATATGATTTAAATACATTCCAATCAAACATCACATTCAAGTTTCACCACACAAAAAGAATCTAAAACACATTTTATAGTCTTGATCGCAATGGAATTAACAGATTTTACACATCAAACCCAAAGAAACCATTTTACCTCTTCTGAAAACACTCTCGTAGACACTGCTGGCCTTATCTTATGCACTGATTTCCCAAAAATCTGTTCCAAAGGTATATAGTAACATACATAAGTACGACTCTAGATAATCAGATATAAACTTATATGGCGAATTTTAAGGAAAATACCAGAGCAGACGAGGCGCCAGTAGCAGCTTTGCGCCTTACAACACTCAACATCACGGCTTTGATCTCCTACCACTGAACAAGAAACAAAACAAATTTTCTATAACAAAACTCAACCAAATAAGCAAAAATAAATAAATAAACAGAAGTATTGAAGCGGTGATTAAACTCGCCAATTATTATTTTTACTTATGCATAAAATAGAAAATGAGAGTGGCATTAAAACAGATCCCATTAATTGCGTAAAAGACAAAAGCAGAACAGCAAATTTGTGAAGAATCGACCTTGGATCAATTGAAGAGGATAATAGAGAGAAAAAGAGGGGGTAGGGTTTGGAGTTGCTTATAACGAAGAAATGTCTCAATTGTAGAAGAAAAATGTAAAGTAGAAGAAGATCTTGGCAAATCTGAGCGTGAAGCTCCAACGAGTTAATAAAGGTGCAACCCCAAAGGGTCCCACCGCCCCGTCTCTAGAATATTGTGGAGAAGCTAAATCGTGGAATGTGTCTCATCAAATTAGGGTATAAGAGCTGTCATATGGGTATCCACAAAGAGTCCATTTCAAATCTTATAAGAGGCAGGAATCGAACCCTCACACTGTGGTTGCCAGCTCAGCAGAGACTACCTCACTCTTGTTCTTTGCACCACTGAGCTATGCCCGGGGGGCCTTTGCACCCCTTTTTCATATAGTAGGAGTAGGATAGGAAAGTAATTCAGGGTACAAGAGCTGCCATACTGGTGCCCATAAAGAGTTCAATTCCAAACATTGTAAGAGGCAGGATTCGAACCCTCACACTGTGGCTACCAGCTCAGCAGAAACTACCTCACTCATGTCATTTACACCGCTGAGCTATATTCCGGAGGACAGCTCCAACGAGTTAATAAAAAGGATTAATAGTGGTGAACGTTTTATTTTACCTTACCTATTGAAAATCGCAAAAAATCCCATGTTCCAAAAATTTTGTTTGAAAACATCATTATCGTCGACAACCGCCTGATGTGCCATTAAATCCCAAAAAAAAGGAGGGTAACAAAAGGTAGATGCATCAATGTTTTCGTAAGGGGATTTTGTGCAAGACGAAGCACCATGAAGGTTAAAATGATTTTGGTTGCTAACCCACGTTGTACGGTCATTTTCTTATTCACTAATGATTGTAGAGGTTACCTCGAGGTGTTTTGAAGTTTGAAAAACTATCATTCTTCAGTGAAGATGCGACAGTAAGTTGTGGAAGTGGATTTTTATTTTTTTAAAAATGCGCGCATAAAATTTGTGAAATTGTGGAATACAATATTGAAATTAGTTGTTTTTTTGTATGTTTATAGTTTGATTGTGATTATCGGGAATGGAGGCTCCAAGACTCGGAGGATTTGAAGAAGCACCTATGTATGGTAAGTTGCTTTGTTTTTGCGATTGAAGAAATAAAGAGTTTTGGTTCAGATTGCTGACGTGTTTTATTGGAATTTTTGTTGTGAAAAGTGCGTGCATATTGTTTGTTGTGGGTCTTGAACTGATTCATGTAGTAACACTTGTTCACATTATCAACCAGTCGGATACACAAAATACTTCACAATGGCTAAATACACTGGTGGTGTCTTCTTTGATAAGCCTAATAATGTCAAGTATAAGTATAGTACGGTGATGTTTGTGGATTTTGTGAAGGCTGAATACTTCAATAGGGAATGGTTCCAGGCTCTTAAGCATGATTGTGGTAACTATGGGCCTTTAGAATTTCACTTTAGGATGCAGAAAGTTAAATTGGGTATTGGTTTGAGGAGATTGCACAGTGAATCTGATGTGAGGGAGATGTTGAAGGACTTGAAAGGACATATGTTGCTTGAGATTTATGTAGTTGTACCTAGCCGATAGCAGCTTTGGCGCAAGAATCATACCAAGAACCAGTACTTGAGGTCCCAAAGAGTAGTGCCCGTAATGAAGGAGGTGAAAGTATTACAAAAGGTTGCTATATCCCAGTGTTTGATGTGGATTAAGGTGGTTTGGGTGATGTGAACATTGCTAACTTTGTGCCTAAAAATGTAGAGGAGGCGTGGTCGCAATTTGAGGAAACACTTACGTACGAAGCTAGAGTTGGTACTTTTCAACAGGATCATCATGAAGAGAACCTGAAGATTGTTATAGAGGTCCCAAACGATAGAATGGGAAATGACACTAAAAGCTTTGTGGAAAGTGATTACGAGGTTGAGGATGAACTTGAGGCTGGCAACGAGGTTGATGAACAAGCTAATTTTGGTTTTGGATTGTACGATGGGCAAGAAGTTAGAGACTCGGACACTAACTACGGAGAGTCGATAAGTTGTGTACTTTGGATAATGAAGAAGATGAAGGAACAACATTCAGACAGAGAAGACAAACGGATAAATTCAAAAAAGAAGCGACGAAAGGAGGCAAGTGAAACGTTCACACCGTCCAACACAATGGCATTCGCTGATGCACCTCCATCTAGGAAAGGAATAGTAATGAGGTGCTTCTGGGCACAACATGAAGAAGTACGGAGGAAAGGAACCACCAACAACAAACTAAACTGCCTTTTTTTGTCATGATTTTTGGTTGTAATGCTTTTTGTTTGTATTCCATATTAGTGTGAACAATTCTTATTATTAACTAGTAATATTTGGGGTGTGGATGTCCGGCTTTTGGTGTACATAATATTGAATTGGGATTAGAGATTAAAGGGTTATGCTTTGCAATCTTCATCAATCCAGGGTTGATTTCGTACAAAAGCCATAAAAAACAAGGTTTAAATGTCTCATGTTTAAAATAATATAGGGTTGTATAGCACATTGTTATACGTTTCCAGGGTTGTATTATGAAATATATTCAATATGTAAGGAGGTTTTCGCAACCAATTCAGCTAACGAGACTTGTCGCAAGGTCGTTACCAATGAACAACCAGATAATAAGAGATGAAATAGATGATGAAATTGGAACATCACATTGAACATCTAACTTACAGAACTTGAACTGAAAGCACAACATTCACTAACATTCATTCAGTACACATGTCTACAAGGTGATCGAAACTTTATTTTTCGTAAAAAAAAATCCACATCACTACACACCTACACAAAAACACAAAACCTAAATCTAAAATTAGTGCTCTGCCTCTACAGTTCCAACAACTGTTGTTCGAGTACATTCTTGGATCTCAATAGCCCAAGTATGATCTCTACAGATCTACTGCACATGGGTGGGTCAAACCACGAGAAATACACAAAACCTCCATTTTGTAATAAAAAATAGAAAAAATATTAGAGTTTGAGCATATTCAATTAAAAATTAGTTCAAAAATTGTGTTCGGGTTTACAATACCAATCGTTGTGTGAATGTGAAAAACCTTCTTCCCGAGTTCGCTACCGTCCATGAAGTGTTCAGCTCAATCTCCATTCCGCATATGCACATATTGGATTACATCGGAGCTAAGGGTCCAGTGTTACAGCTACGTATGTAAGAAATGAAGTGGTTTCAGGTAATGAAATGAGGGACATAAAAACCCCAATCTTCGTGTTGGGAGGGTGTTAAAATGACGCAATTACCCTTTGTTATTTATCCATTTCCCCCCCCCCCCTTTTCCTTGGGATTTAACGGCACACCGATGGATGTTGACGACATGGATATTTTTCGCACAAAACGTTTAACATAGGGGAGTTTTCCGCAATTTCCAATAGGTATTGGGTATATCGCAAAATGAAACGTTTACAGGGGATATTCTGCTATTAATCCGAATAAAAATGAAAAAAGACAAAAAAAAAAAAACATGAAAAGAGAATTTAATTTGATTTCGGTCAAAGCATGTTTGGACCACCCACTTTTCATTGTTATCGTGGAAAACGTCAATGTCTTTTTGGCATTTTCACCATTATATTGTGCAAAAAGTCTTTTTCATCTATTTTCTCAATTAAAATTTGTGAAATGACGATCTTTAAATAAAACAAAAAGAAAAAGAAAAAATTAATTGTAATCATAGTCCTAATTTTTTTTAAACAAGCTCAAATGAGTTTCAAATAAATTATTAAATAGGTAATTAGTACATAGTGTCCTTACCTTTCACCGTTATTGCAAAAAAGTTCATACATTTTATTTTTTTGACATTTTCACCCTTAATTACACATTTGATTATGCAAACCATCTTTTCTATCTATTTTCATCTAATTTATTAATAAAAAGCTGTGAAATGATGAATATACCCTCATATTTAAATAAAAATGCAAAAGAATTAATTGCATTCATATTCTCAATTTTTTAAAAAAGTGCAAACGATTCCCCAATAAATTATTTAAAAAAGTTATTGTTTTTAAAGAAGTGTAAATGAGTCTCAAATAAATTTATTTAAAATTTTAAAAAATAAAAAATGCAAATGAGTTCCGAATAAATTATTAATGAATTATAAATTTAAAAAATTATTATTTTATTTAAATAGGAAGGTATATTCATTATTTCACATTTTTTTATTGAGAAATTGGATGAAAATGATGGTTTGCACAATCAAATGTATAATTAAGGATGAAATTAGTAAAAAAAAAAGATGAAAAGTATGGACTTTTTTTGCAATAACGGTGAAATGTATGGATATTGTGCATTAATTACCCTTTTAATAATTTATTTGAGACTCATTTGAACTTTTTTTTAAAAAAATTGGGATTATAATTGCGATTAAATTTTTCCTTTTCTTTTTTGTTTTATTAAAGAGATGTGTATATTCGTCATTTTACAATTTTAAATTGAGAAAATAGTTGAAAAAGATATTTTGGGCAATGAAAGATGGAAATAAGAGTGAAAATGTCAAAAAATGAAAAATAGAGATGTTTTTCCATAATAAAAATGAAAAGTGGAGACATTATATACTAATTACCCTTCCTAATACATCTAATGATGGAAATCCATGACGTGGAAAACAATAAACAATTACCATAATTTATTTCATTAATTGTGCTCGTTCTACGTCAATGATAACAATCATGTTATATGTACATTTCATTTGACATCATTTTTTATATTATGTCACATGTCGCAGCATGATTAGACAATTTTTATTAAAAAAAAAAAATACACACACACAAACATTTCCGTCCAACGCATTTTGAATCCCAAGCAATGTCAACAAAAATATACAACATGGAATGTACACTTAGTATAATTTTAATTTCTATTGAGAAATTTGGAAAAAGTTACCTTAGGACCTATTTGAACCCTATTTTTAATGTAAAATGCAATTTAGAATAGTAAATTGAGGGAGCATGTGTGATTAAAAATGAAGGAAATATTTTTGGGTTGTGTGTAATATTATTTTATTAAAAAATGTGTGGCTAAAAATAATATTATGCTTCGCCACTTAGGCTCCCGTGGACTCAGTCGATCCACCCAGACACCTTCTGCCGAAAACCATGTAGTATCCCACGTGGAGTAGGACCTACTAGAGTCCAAATGATGCCAAACCAACGAAATCCACTCATGTCAAAGCAACTCATGAGGTTGACCCCTTTTGAAGCCCTTATGGTAAAGATAAATTTGAGGTCCAAACGAAACTTCGTTGCCAAAGTGACAAGGTTCAAGAAGTATAATCTGAGGCTCAACTAAGGCTGAAACAATCCACGTTTAAAGATATTGAATTTATTAAATCCTTTTAGAATGCTTGATTGGACAATTGTAATGAGTAGAAACGTCAATATGTCAGTATAGGTTATGGGGTGGTCGATTCCTTTTTGGGACATTTAACGCGCCACAGTTAGTGGAGTCAAAATTAATATTTAAGATGTGATGCTTCAGTAAAGGAGATGAAGTCACGTATTCTCCGTCAAATGGTTATTATTTCACATGTAACTTTATAAATATTCCTCCATTTGTGTCATCAAGGGGGTAATACAAAAATATTGACAACAATCCATATATTCTCTTTCTTTTTGATTAATTTTGGATTTTTAGTGTTTGAGTTGTGATCTAGATTTTGAGTTTGGCTCTAAGTTTGTCATTCATTATCGTGTAATTTATCTCATACATTTAATGCTATAAAGTTTCTCCTACGTCCAAACTCTATTTTATTATCGATTGACAATCGTTCCATGCGTGTTGGAATTAATTTGAGAGAAGCGAGTGTACTCGGTATCTATTGTCCATATCTATGGTGCAAAGAACGAGGTCAACAAACAAGAGAGATGAAAATGTATTTTGAAAAAAATGGGTATCAAACATGGTCTATATAGTACGTCCCTATTTGGTATAGATTAAAATCTGATAAAAATTTTTAAATGAAAATCAATAATTAATTTTAATCATATATTTTATGAGACCCTCAACTTTTCAAATACACTTTTTATCATTTTTTAACAAAATCTTCTAATACTCTTATTTTAATCCACACCAAACATGGACTATATAAAAAATGTAGATGGATGCCCTCACATTTAGCCCTCATTTGCTCCATTAAATTATAATTCATTTTTCTCTTTCTTCTTATTAATCACATATTTTTTAATAAAATAATATTACAAGTAAGTCCAAAAACATTTCTTTTTTTTTTTAACCACGCATTTAAAAAAAAAAAAAAAAACTTTTTAAACTATTTTATATGGTTAAAAAAAATTTAACGATAGATACCTTCATCATGGAATTCTTCTACAAAAAGCACAAGCCCCGTCAAATGTACCATTAATCATCTACTTAATGCACATTCATTTCATTTTGAAAACATTAATTTTTTTTTAATTGTGTTAATTAAACCCAATCCAATAGTAAAAGAGGGAAAATATTTTTCACATAAAAGAAAATCTACTTATTTTACGTTCATTTCATTCTAAAAATTCTCTATTTGTATTAATTAAACTCAATTTAAAAGAAAAGGAAAACATTAATTTTAAGACTTTTCACGTAAAAGAAATTTTTTATTTTAAAATTTTTCACATTCTATTTTTGTTTTAAATGTAAGTTCAATCTTTAATCTAAATCAATCTATAATATTTTAAATATCAAATTAAGTAAGAATCATTTTTTTACGATGATAGCCCTACTACAATTAAATTATTTTAATAATTTTTTTTCTTTTCATTTTTTAATATGTATTTTATTTACAAATTGTATAAATACTACAAACCTTGTTCACGAGTGTATAAACTATAATAAATACTACAAAATCTTTATTCATACATGTATTTCCTTGTTATAAATTTCTATTAAGTAAGATTTATATTCATTTAATTAATATTAATTAGATTTTCACATTCAAAAATGCAGTTCATTATTCATGTTCATGTATGATAATTAGCATCCAATTTCGTTTAATTGAAAAATTAAATTATATTCATTTAGTATAAATGATTTAACATTCATTATCACGTTTATATTTTTTTTTGTATTAATTCTAAATTAATTAACATTCATGTATCGTATTTTTCATTCACCTTCATTTATGCATTTAATTATAATTCTAATATTCACATTCAAGCATGCATTTTTTTTTTATTTACGTGATTGTATAGTAATTAACATTTATTTTCAGAGACTTGCATTTTTCTCATTTTTAGATCAAAATGATAAATGAAGGATCAAATATTATTTTCACAGTATTTATAAAGTATTTCAAAATAACGCACATTCAACTTTGACTAGTGCTATCAATAATATACTAAGAAAGAAATTATTTTAAGAATCTTCACTTTCTATTTTCTGCTTTAATTTTTAAAACTTTTCCATGTAATAGAAGCCAAATGAACATTCATTTCCAACAAATTCCACACACACAATTACGGTCAAACCCACGTCTCTCTCTCTCTCACAAAAGAATCCGAGATTTATTTCAATTCAATATTACAAGCAAGCAAATTAGATTATTTCTCTCTTTATCTCTCATAGTTATTATTATTATTTTTATAACAATATACATAGGTCATCTTTATATTTTCTTCTCCCTTTTTTTTTTTTTTTTT
>CAIGRB010010187.1:0-10226 GCA_903798255.1 Fraxinus quadrangulata
TCCTGCGTCCGCCCCTGCATGTAAATATGATTGATAAGTAATACAATAATAACAACTAGCAAGTCTTATTTTCAACGGAGGTGCAGTCAGCTACCCAAATTCTTTTTCACTATTTTTGTTCCGTTAATCCATCGATACTTCAGTGAAAAATTGTAACAATGTCCCAATAATATATTGATTATCAACCGATTGCAACTTTCTTACTTTACTAGTCTTGGATATGGTCATCAAGAATTCAATATATTATTACTCTCAGTAATTAGAAATCCTACTACACTTAAAAGACCAAATTTTATTCACCAAATCAAGGTCCATCTCATATAATTATTGTGGACTCGACCCCATCTTTCCTAACACGCACATCTTGTACTTTCGTTCTAAATGTCCATCATCTTACAAATTTACTAATTAAAAAAAAAAAACACACACACACACACACACACTCACACAATGAACAATCAAATATCCACAGCTTGATTAAGAATTATACAAGACAAAAAAATTTCTCCAATCTCTTATAATTTAAGCAAATTAGACACTTCAAAAAATACAAAAAATAAAAATTACTTATTAAACATTTACACATTTTGCCCCTATTTGATCTGGATTAAAGTCTCAAGTCAAAGTCGACATTTAATTTTAACCACATTTTATGGAACCCACAACTTTCATCAAAATCTACAAAACATTAAATTTTAAATCTCTACCAAACAAAGGCTTTGTTCAGACTGACACCCAAAATAAATTTTTTAAAAAAAAATCATAAAACATTATTTTGCACTTCATTTCTAAGTGTTCAATTTCATCTCCCACTACATTTTTAGGGTGTGTTTGCACTTCTTGCTCGTTATTATAGATACATTTCCACTATTTATTGCTCTTCATAAATCGAGGCTTAGATAACTAAAGATCAACAAGTAAATATATTGCACCTATTTATCAATAACATATCAATTTCTTGATGTTTAAATGACTACAATAGTTCGTTCAGAGCCCCAATATCAATATAAATTTTAGAAAATTTGAAATCTACAAACCATGCAAGAAATGTATAGGAAGGTTTAACAGCAAAAGGAAAGAAATTACCCCAGAACATTACATAGCTAATGTACAAATTCCTAGGCTAACCATTTGAAGCTACAGAGTAATATTTCAAAACTAGAATTCTCTATTGCCATATCCTTCTTTCACAAACGAAATGGAATTTCCAAAAACATTCCCAGCAATTTGAAGCCCCAAACATTAGTGGGAAAAGACCAAATCCATCTGCACGAAACGGCACAGAAAAAAGAATTGAAGAGTGATTGAGATGAATCATCAGAATTCGAAAACGGAATTTATACAAGGGAATGTAGCCATCTACTCAAATAGTCTCTCCTCAAACCAAGCAATTGCCTACAAACAGCAAGTTAAGCACTGTTTCCAATAAAATTGGAGTCAGGTTACTCGCCAATTCATTTTAATCCAGAACTAAAGACAACTGTCTCAAGAAAATAAATGAAATAAACTATAGTCCGGAAAATGTATCTGCTTGTGCATTTTCAACAATTTCAGTTAGTTCGACATTCATTTATTCAACGCCTTTTCTCATTATCTTGTGAGTGGCTGAGGTTGTAAAGAGAGACTAGCTGAACAGGATCAGCTCCAGTTTGACGTCTAAAGCCATTACAGATTGACTCACAAGTTGAAACCAGACGGAAATGAATATGCTTTCAAGCCTGTAAGCTCTATTAGCTTGGCTTCTGAAGCTCACTAGTATACCCAAGACCATAAAATTTAATCAAGTAGTTCAAGCCATGTTCAAAATCTAAACTGTTCTCATCATTCATGAAGCACCAAATGTGTCCCACTTTATACCTGCAGGGCTCCATGAACTACTTAAGACGTTTGTTCTTTTAAAATAGCTAAACCATGATACTATAGAAGCCCATAACACCTACATAATTAAGCATCCGTTTAGGAAGAATTTATAAATGATTAAATTTATAAATAGATAAAAATGAGTGGTAGATAAGTAGATAGTACTTGTTGATCCATTGGAATGTGTGATTAAAAATGAAGTTTAACCATTTATAAATTCGCCAAATGAAGGCTAATATCAATTCTTCCACAACTGACATGGGACATTCCTTTCCCATTCCATGTCTGCCCCAATCGATTGGGCTCCTGACACCCATCGTACCCTAGAATTGGCTCCAATACCATCTAAATGCTCGAAGCCCGCAAGGGATGGGCCCACATGCAAGAATCTGACTGTGGACTCTACAGTACTATTTTGTATTCCTTTTCACTTTACTGAAGTGGTTGACCTAATTTTTACAGAAGCCCGTGAAAGCCTTATATAAATGTCAAATTCTCTTCTGCAACCAATTTCCTACGTGACAACAGGATCCAATATAAGTACACATTATTTTCTCCCTCCTGCACAACTGCTTCATTTGCTAGTAAGTGTGACTGGATTAGCATAGTGGATAAGTCCTAGAATATCTGCAACTTAGAGCCTCAAGGAAGGGGTTGACCCTGCCTATGCACCCACAGCACTCAAATCCAACTAATAAGAGGATAACATGTATGCATGCATATACAATTTATCACATATGTGCACAACTGAAGGATATCAGTATACATGAACAATGTACAAATGATCCCAACAATATTAAGTTTTCTTAAGAGGTTTAATAGCACACCTTGAATCGTAGCAAGGGAACACAGTTCCCAACTTTATTTGTCTGGATGTCCACGTTTTCCCTTCCGACGTGAATGGTTAGAGTTGCCATTCCTAATGGGCTTTTTCGCCTTTTTACTGCAATATGTAGATAAAATGATTGAATACCAACCAAAAGAGAGAGCCCTTAAAATAGAATCTCCTTAGTTTGAAATTAGAAAGAATTTATGAAAATAACCGAAGACAAACAAGTAGGCAAGTTAAATAACTAACCAGAAGACACCTGAACATATTTTGAACAGAATAATGATGGGCAGAGCCAGCACAGCAGAAGCCTGCAGCATAAAAAGTCAGTTGCAGCCTAACTGACACATGGATTTTGACAGTGAAAAATTGGAGACATGGCCATAGAAAGATTAGCAAACTTACAACAAACCAAACAAGCTCTCTTGTTGCAAGAGGTCTAGTAAGCTCGTGACTCTTCAGTTTTTCGTGCACAGCATCTTGAACCTTCACAAAAGATAAGAAATTAAATTAAAATATTACAACATGAACCCAGAGAAGGGCGTTGTGAAGTTTGGCTACAATAATGGCATTCTTCTGGTGGTGACTTTCGGTTTAGTTGGATTTGATGATTTTCTAAAACTTCTAGAAGTCATTAATAGTGCAGCAAAAAGTGCGGAGATCAGTTCTCTATACAGTGACAGAAGCTATTAAAGTTCTATAAATGAAGAACAACTTTCCATGTAATCTCCATCTATCCACCAAAAATCAGATTTGAACTACAGTATTGTAAAAGCTTGAAGGTGTGTAGTGTGTATGCATGCAAAAGTTGGAGTAAGAGTCAGATAGTGCAGACTAAAGTCTAATGATAAAATCAATTGGGTACAGAGAAGGCAACGCTCATTTAAACACATTGAATCTAAAGCAAACAGTAAATGCGCACTAATAAAAAAAATTAGAGTGGAGAATGTATATAGAACTATCATACCTGATGGTGGTACACTGTTGCAGACTCAAGGAACTTTCCATAAGCATGAACTGCCTCCTTTGTATAGGGTTTTAAAGTAGTCCGGATTTTATCAACATGAGGTCTTGTTGCAGTGGCAACCTGATCAATATATGGTTTGCTAAATTTCCTTAATTCCTGCAGTTTAATTAAATTTACTTCAGATGGCGAAGAGAGAGTAAACAAATAAGGTTGAGTTGATGGATACCTCACTTGAAAATAAGGATCAGCAATTTCCCGAACTCGGATGATATGTGGAGTCACAGTGTTCTTTGATACCTCATAAATCTCAAGAGTTTTCGTAGTTAGCGTTTGCACATGTGGTTCAGCATTAGTTTTTACCACTATCCACTGTTCCTTTATGGCTGGGATCCATTTCTTCACAAAGGATGGAGGATATAAATCAGCACATAAAAATTCAAATCAGGAGTAATGGAAAATATTACAAAAGAATAAATGGTGACAACTAAAAACTAAAAAGTTATGGTGCTGCGCTCACTTGCAATGCAACCAACTAATGTAAGATTCTTATCTTATATTAGATCAAACACTTGCAATGCAACCAACTAATGTAAGTTTCTTATCTTGTGTTAGATTAGGTGAAATGCAACAAAATATATTCTAGAGAGAGAGAGAGAGAGAGAGAGAGAGAGAGAGAGAGAATGTATGATGAACAATCAATTGAAAGAAACAACTTAACTATGAATGCATGCCACAATCCCTGCTTTCTGCATTAACATCAATTAGAGCAAATCAAACACTCATACTTAGCCTAGCTTATGCAAAGATGACTTACAGTTTTCATGGTTTCAACGTGTGGTGCAGCCCACTCTTCAAGTTGGGCCTTCTTCTCAATTGCCTGAAAAAAACAGATAGGAATAGGCTACTGAAAAATGGAGGCTGAAGGCGAGAATGTAACATTTCATAATTCCTTCATACACAAACAATGTCTAAGAGGAAGCTTAATGTACTCAATGCAACTTAGACACTTGCCTTCTGCATTGCCATCTCCAAGGCAGGTCTTCCGTGTACATTCCAGTTCTCCTCCAGAAGTGACTGTAAATAACAAACTTAGTCAAAACTCACAAGAATAGTCAGGTAATATAAACAAGCAGCAAAAGTACAGGAAAGGATACCTGGTAATGAATAAAATGAACTGCAAGCCAAGGTGGAAGCCATGCACCATGAACCTAATTATATATCGTAAATTGAAATAAGGCCATATTACACCCAAAAAGAGAAGTAAAAGTGTTCTTCACAGGGAATGAATGGTGCAAATTTGAGCATACGTGTGGAAGAGAAACATCAATTAGAGCCCAGAGAGAAGATCTGAACAACTTATGCATCACAGAGAATATGTTGACCAGCTACAGCAAGGAAGTACTTTGGGCCTTTGGCAGAAAACATTTAGTATGTAAAAAGTAAACAAGAAGAAGAGCAGATGTATCCATAGAATCCAGAAGAGCGTTGAAGAAGAGCACAAAATGAGCAAGGAAGCTCTTAATTAGAATTGCACTGTGCTCTAGTTCTGCTAGTGAATGCCAAATTAATAGGAAAATATCTGATAGTTTACAGCCAAATTTCGACAGGCACATACTTGGTAGGTTTTCACAAAACCCAATGACAACTGGGGCCATAGACTCTATCATAAAGAAGCTAGAAGCATAATAGAAACTCCACAGAACTCTATAGTTTCCATTAGGTTTGTCATAAGTTTATATGTATTTCAATAAATTAATTTATTGCATTCATGCACTTAAATTTTTTGGAATGTCATTCCTTGATTTCAGAAAAATTATTTACTGGCCATTATTTTCCTTTGCCTCTAGATACAAATTACTGTATTATGCTTCCTGGATTCCCATCTAAGAATTCACGTATTTTACAGAAGAACGAAGTAAATTGATGGTATAAATTATCCACAAAAGTAACATAAAATTATATGGTTGTAGTGATTTGCACGTAAATCCAGCGACTTAGTAATTAGATTGGATTTCATTGCCAACTTTTTGCCCCATTCACGAATTGATTGAGAGGGTAGAATTACTACAGGTTCCCAATCAAAAGAACTATTGGTAGACTGTATTATCCGAATCCATATAAACAAAAAATCAGTTTGATTCTATGTGGGAAAGATCAGGTGTCATTTATGATATGTTAAATACAGTTTTTATCAGCATAAAAATAAAAATAAAAAAATTATAGGAAGGAAAATACCATAGAGAAAAAACAAAAATCAGTGAATAAATAATTTTGTGAGTAGTAGAACCACTAAGTTCCCCTCACTCCTTCATGGCGTAAAGAGATTGTAGTTAGTCACTAATCCAACAAAGCGAGATTAGAAGAAGAAAAAATGTTTAGCTCAGATACCAGAAAAATGATGTGAATTGACAAAATTGAGATTAAAAAAAATATAGAGTAAAAGAGCAATTAGACCAGGTATGTTATGTTTAATATGAAACTAAGTGCCAAGTCACACTTCATCAACAGAATGAGCTTAGTGAAAAGGTTATTCAAAATAAACATGAACTAGAAAAGAGAACATTTCCATGATAACAAAATTGAAGATATATAAATAGTTATTCAGGACCGTGATAAACCAAGAGAAACAATAGAAAGGATGAAAGAGAGAGAATTAACATGCAACTGAATCATGTCTACAATTAATATTGTATTATCTGGACTTAAATGAAAAGTTTGAATAGAACCTAGATTGTGTGAATAAGCTTTATAGCCATGTTGAAGGAATGAATCAAATACTGTGCTGCAGAAGAACTATAGCGGAAATAGAGAATCTTTAATTATGTCTGATAGGTCAAACAAAAAGAGTAATGCAAAACTCAATACACAATGCAACAGAAGTATCATGAAATGCAATAGAACATTTAAGCAATAAGGAAGTCAAATGAGACTCCAAAATTGAACTCCTATGAAAAAAGCATAGAAAAGGGTAGTAGGGAACATTAAAACCATTGAAAGCTTACCTCCATCAACTCTTTAGTTTTGGACGTATATTCAGACTTCGCCTTCATCAATTCATCCTACATAAAAATTTTAAAGAAAAAGCAATTAATTATCCCAACCAATTTTTTTAAAAAAATTTAACAAGTATTTGAAACATTAGTAATATACCTCGGCAACATGAAGAGCTCGTTCAGTTTTACGTAATTTTGTTTTCTGTTCATCAATGACCTTTTGAAGCTGCAAACAGAACGGAAGCAAACCACGCACAAATATGGAATGAAAGTTAGATTGAAGTACAGATAGAGAGCGAAAGGTTTTTATTTTCCATTTTCCACTGGCAGCAAATGGTGCATATAAAACAAAAAATTGACTAATGCGGAACGTCATCATATTCAATCATACTAATATAAGCTTTTCAACATGTTGTGTTACTGTTACTTATAATATCTTCTGACAAATTTCAGCAGAATCATCTCTTTATTAATGCATACCGCATTGATCCCGTCCTTCTACATTACCATATGTACTATGTCACGCAATAATTAGGATGTAGAAATCTTTCCAATGTAAAAAAAAAAAATCATATAAAAGTCACATGAAAAAATAAAAAATAAAATCTCATCCTCATATGGAGTCGGATACATTGATCGTCTTCTTCCACCTCATATGTCACTCTATCAACAGCCATCTCCAGAATGAAACTACCAATGCTTATAACCTCTCCATTTACTTAATTCCATGTCCTCTACCCTAGGTCTACCACTAACATTAGTTTTCCTAACCAATGCATAAAAAATATGCCCAGACCAAGTTCTCCACATTTCATCTTTAATAAACGAAGACACCAAATCACAGTAAAACAAAAAAGGAGAGAGAGTCGTGAGATATAGCCCCTCTTTGACACCCATTTTAATCTAATTCTCAATTCTTCTTTTTCTTCATTTCTACCACACATTCTCCAAATAAAATAATATTACACACAAATCTAAAACTTTTCATCACTTTTCCATCACACATTCTCTCATCAATCTCTATTCCAAAAATTTTATTCTCATTTTAATGAGATTCAAACACACACATATTATCATTTCAGACTCAACTGTTAAAAGACAAAATTTATGAAACTTGAGGCCATTGTTACGTGTAAAATAATTTACAGGCACAGCAGACAAAGAAACATCTTACACTCTCAACTTTGGCATTTAATTCAACCGTCTTCTTTACAGTTTCCTCTGCTCGGACTTTGAGTACTTCCTTTTCCTTACTTCTCACTTCAACGTCTGTTTTGAGTTTCTCCAACTGCCTTTCCAATTCTTCAGCTCGTGCATGTGCCTTCCCCACCTGTTCCTCAGCGACTAATGTTCCCTTTTTCTAACAAACAAAGCATTGTCACTAGCAGGAAAAAGAATATAACAACTGAATTCAGGGGATTTTAATGCCTCACTTGTAGTGAACCAATTTCATTCTGCAATGATGTAATGCTGTTTGATTTTTCTTTGATTATCTTCTCCTTCGCAGCAATAACCTCATCCTTACCTTTTATTTCTTGAGCTTTCTCCTCGACATGAGACGCTTCAAGCAATAGAAATGTGTGAGTAAATATGAAAATACAGTTACAGTCTGCTATTATATGAATAAAGTAATCAAATCATTTCATTACTTGTGGCTTACCCCAAGGAGGGGGTATACTACCATGTCATTCTATTTACAAATTCATGTATAAGTTTGGTCAGCAGGGAAAAGAATGCAATCTACTGGAGAACGGCTATTGTTGAATTTTAATGTCCTGCAACAGGATAGTCTCATGCAGAAATGTAAGTAATCACTTCCTCCTAAGGTAAATTAGAAACAAAATCAGTAGAATGATTACAAATCGGGTAGATGTACACTAGGCCTCCATGCCAAAACTTCACTGGCATAGTTCTACACCACCTATCACATCAGCTTCATTATATAAACTTATACTTCTGCTCGGTAATCTTAGCTGCCACTGATTTTTTAGAACCATTGACTTCAGCAAAGTCTAGTTTATTCTTCCACCAATTGTTTCCTTCCCTTTTTATGGCTACAGGTGAAGGCAATAGTTATTTATCGTTGTTTGAGCAAAAGATGAAAAATTATTATGACTGCACTCTGCAAAATCTGGATTTGAAAAGAGGTAAAAGATACACAGCCACAGCCATGTTGCTTCATCTTTTTTCCTTAAGAACTACACGACTTGGTTACCCTTAGTGNCACGACTTGGTTACCCTCAGTGTTGCACACAAATAGAAAATTACTAGCACTAAACATAACAACTAGGCACTTTCCTGTCCAATATATACTATTCCAAATAATTTTTTCATGAACTTTACATATCGAACATAACAAGACAATCTTGGCAACTACCTTGAATACCTCACAACCACACAAACTCCACTCCAAATGTACATCACAGGCAGAAAAAAATGCACTAATGAATCAGGTGTTAGTTCTAAATCAATAGAATGGGACTAATTCAGTGGTAAAACATGGTAAAACATGAAGGTATACAATTTTTTACCGTGTACGCCCCCGCAGAGCGGTCAGTTTCCAGAAAATTCCACACGCCCAAAATGATACAATAGCAACACATGCAACTTACTACTCAAAACCTTATCTCTACTCTCCATACATATGTTCGCAATCTTTTTCAGTTCATTAGCTGACACCTCCATCTATATAAATATTTACCCAAAAGTTCCTTCAAATGCGCTTCTGCATAATTTTTTTCCCCAAACAAATGCTTAACTAGCAATCGTCAAAACCCAATAACCCATAAATCACAATCACTCAAAATTTAAAAAAGAAAATGAAAAACAGAAATAGCTTAATACTCAAAAACGGAACTGCCATTTACTATATCATCGGCTTTACGACATAACAATAAAAATCGAAAATTTTCTGAGCTGACTAACCAAGAGTATGGATCTTAGATTTGAGTTGTTCTATCAAAACAGAATCAGAGCCATCCGATCTGGGTACTTGGACTCCATCGTCAACGACGGAGATTGGTGAATCAGCATCAGCTCTGATGTGGGCAAGGATTACGGAGAGAAATACAGTAAATATGAACAATTTTAACGCCGCCATAAAGCCACTATTGGAGGCTCAGGCGCTCCTCCTAGTATATTTTTGTGAATTTTTGTCGGGATTTTTTTCTTGGACTGGATTTTTAGAGTTGTGTTCTTGGGGATGCCCACGATGCGCACGAGAGAGTTGGTCTTCATATTTTAATACAGGCACACCCTGCAAGTTTCTTGGAATTTTTTTAAATTGACGACAATACCCTTTGCGGGGAAAAACTATAAAAAAAGAGAGATTTTTCTCAAATGGTCACCAAAGTTCGAGGGAAATTTCAAATTGACCGCTAAAATATTTTTGTGACTCATATTTGAGAAGTATTTATAAATTATTTAAATTATAAATAAATGATAAATAAGTAGATAGAAGTTATGGTTGCTTAAAATGTTTAGATAAAAAATTGACTTGAATATTAATAAATAATTTAAAGACATGAGCCAAATTTGACGTTGCATCATTGAACCAAAGATTGTTGTGTACATGTCG
>CAIGRB010010187.1:20539-40558 GCA_903798255.1 Fraxinus quadrangulata
AAAAAAAAAAAAAAAAAAAAATTTAAACATAATGTATAGCTCCATTCCAAATTAATCAAAATTATAAATATTCATTCCTTAGTGTATAATCAGAAATTTTAATATATTGCGATTTTACTAATTTATTAAATAAAAATATGTAATTCGAAGAACGTTGTGAAGAAAAAATTCTTAAAGCTACAAGAAGAAAATGATTTGTCTATCTAAATCCTAGACTCTTGGTTTGTGGAATGGAATTATCACACGTGACTATGATGACAGATTTCGACCCCAAGGTTTTAAAATTTTAGAGTCAAGAAAGTTTAGAAACTTAAACTTTGCTTATTATTAATGACGCTTCGAATGACTTGGAACGAAGCCCAGTGAAAAAAAACAAACATTTTTGTTGAAATTTGATCAAACATGTTCGAGTAATAAATTGTGATATAGTAATGGCATCACACACACAACTGAAAGAAAGAATAAAGAGAACAAAAATAATAATCAACATTTTCTTTTATATATTTATTTAAAAATAAAGCTGCTTGAACAGGGCACCAAGTGGCACCACTATAGGTGGGGGGCTTGGATAGGGGGTGCCCGACCCCCCAAATGGAGCCTACGTGGCCTTGTTCAAGTAACACGCCACTTTTATTTAGAAGATATATTCAACGATTTTATTTAACTGAAAATAATATAAAATTTTTAATGGTCAGAGGTGCCTACATAAGCCCTACCTAACTTTTCAAAGATATGTTTTTGGGGGAAAATGCATCATTAATCTCAACCTAATAGAAAATGGGTCCTCGATAAATATTTTGGAACTTACGTCTCAAACATATCATTTTAATTGTGCCATGATCCTTTATGGACTCAAAATGTCCAAATGACCATTACAGAGTTGATTCTTTAATAAAAAGTACAATTCTACCCTTTTTAAAAAAAATTCCATGATAGAGTTTGACCACGACGATTGAATAGATTATCTTCATGTATAAGGATAATAGATTATCTAGTTGAAAGCGCAATCACAATTTTCTAATCTCGTGCTTAAAGGGGTTCATAGTACTTTTTTTTTTTAAGTACAGATAAAATATGGTATTACAAAACTAAGGGACTACAATTGAGTATGTTTATTTCATTCTTTCTATAAAAAGCTTCAAAGTTGTTTGGGTAACGGCTTTCTTGTTGAAATCTTTGTTTGTATTGATTTTCGATCATGCGGAATCTCGATAGCCAATTTTTCATTGATAGAAGGTGCAGCCTTTTGGTACTAATTTTACTTTTTAATGATCTATCTTCAGGATGTCATATTAGAATCAGAAGAGCAATGTCCAGTATGTTGCTGATCCTATGACTAACCATTTGACCCTTATTAGCTTAGCTTATTAGGTATCCTTTGTTGACAACGCATCTGAATTGTTTTTTTAGGGAATCGTCATGAAACAATTAAGTGGCAAGGTTGAACAGTTTAATGACATTAACAAAGATAAGCCTCTACCGAGTCGAGCCGAACCGGTTCAGCTCGTCGAAAAAAAAAGGCTCGTCCTTGAAAAATGGGACTTGACCCGGGCTTTGGCTAGAGACTTTCTTGAGCCAAGCCGACTCACAGGTTTTTTTAGTTTTTTAGTTGAATATACGAAAAATTGATCTACAAAATTAATTACAAAATTAATTATGCAAGTTGTTGAATTTTACAAACTAAGTGGTCATTAATTTATAAATTAAAAATTAATTATGCAAGTGATTTAAAAAGCATAAATGACATGTCACACAAGCCCACGTACGGGTCGGCCTATATTTGGGTTCGTATGGCTCGTGGACTGGGCGAGCTCATTTTTGAGGCTTGGCCTGAGCCTCGGCTAGTAGAAAGGAGCACCAAGTTAGCTCGTCTCAACTCGAGTTTTTCCGAGTCGATCCACGGGTCGCCTAAGCCAATGGGCTTGTTTGCTACCACTATCTCTACATGTCCAAATTTACTTGAAAAAAAAAATAATAATAATCACACCCATTTTCGTCTGCCCCAACTTCTGGATCCCCCACCACCACCAAATCCCTCCATTTTTGCTTTAAATCTCCTCTCAACACTATAAGTTCTCGAGCACCAATTTCTGCTGCCACCATCGAGGTAGGATCATGGGCTTGTAAAGCATTATAGCCCTTTCTTCGTCATTGCTTCTTGGACGCGCTAGATATTTCTTTAATCACCAAACAATTATGCTACTTCCAAAACTCTGTTCCAACACAAATTGCTCGAACGTCAACGAATCTCGAATTTTGACACTAATAGTTAGCATTTTACCCATTTATTGAATCCGACCCTCTCCACTCCCAGAACACCCTACTCAAATATTTTCAATTTCAAATATGAAGGTTGTTGGATTAGGCTTTAACTATTTTATCTAAAAGCAAAAATGGCGTCAAATGAAAAAATGCTAAAACACTTTATGACATTCGACTATCGACATTTGATTGACCTAAACTCGTGGACTTACTATTGGCATTGTTGCTCTAATAACGGTAGGTTGGGAAGTAAATGTCACAAAAAATAGAACAGTTCCGATTTGCAAAAAATTAATAGATTGGAGACTAACGCTGCAATTTTCCATTTTCATTTTTTCCAATATTTCACTTTCACCTCATAAATATAAATCATTTGATGAAAATAACTACCAATAAAAAACTAAAAACCGAAAAATATATGAATGAAGTTCAAAAAGCCGTTACGTCAAAACGCATCACTATCAGAGCGATAGACCGAAAAAACGCGTCGACCGCAAGCAATTTCCACGCCATTTAATACGACACCGTTCAACCACCACCGATCATTTCGAGGACTCTCTTCATTCTGTGTAGTAGAACCGTCTAACGTGTTCTATTGTTCTCCACTCTGTCTCTCTTCTTCTCTATTTACCAGGTGATTTTCTGATTTTAATTTGATTTGTGTTTTCGTTAATTAATTATTTTAGCATGTTCAGATTGTAGCTTGTTTCTGATCCTTTTTTTTTTTTTGGTTCAAAGGTCGTAAATGAATTTGATTGTTCAATTTGTTATTGTTAGCTCATATTCATTGAATTCTGCAAATTTTGTTGATGTGTGATGAACAATTGGAACCCTTGAGTAAGAAGTGCAATATAGGTTATATTTTGTGCTTTTAAAGGTTAATTCTCTATTTGACCTTGTTTGGACGAATATGATTGTGGCTGGAGTTCAAAATTGTACAGTTTAATAGGCATTTAGAAGTATGATACATTTAGTGTTTGAATGTTGATAAATATGTGAAGCAACCTTTTCCCAAGTGAGACCCTTTTACAGCTTGGACCGAGTCAAAATGAAACAAATGAGATCATGTTTATCTGCTTGTTAACGACTTGGTTGGAAGGTTGTATGGCGAACCACGACAAATGTTTCTCCAGTAGAATTATGTAATCTTCTCATGATTATTTTCTGTTATGGTTTATCTTGTACAGTTGTAATGTAGCCTCTGTTTTTTTTATTTCCTTTATATAGCACATATTTCCTGAACTAACACACGGAATTTCTCAATCAGTTTCTCACATTCTACAATCTTAAATTTATAAAATAAAACGGTATACAACTTGTCACCACATCCTTCAATAATGCTAAGACTACCTGCTAGAATCCTGGTCATAAATTCAAGATCTTCAGCATGCATTCTAAAAACTGTGATAGGATTAAAGTTAAAAAATGCTTACAGCCTTGATTGGATTCTGGAGTACAGTAAAACATGGAAGAAGAAAGCAGGAATCAGTGGAGTACATACTTTTTATAAATCTAAGCTCTTTTTCGAGAGGAATTTGTTCTTCAATGGTTTTTTCTTAGAGCATGTTTGGGAAGTGTTCATAAACGTATAAATAAATAGAAATGAGTGGTAAATAAGTCGATAGTACTTGTAAGTCCTTGAAATGTGTGAATAGGAAATGGCTCAAGTTTTCATAAACAGATTATAAACATGAGCCGAAAATAGACTTAGTAAACACATTCACAAGGAGGTGAAGATGAGAATTTAGAACTCCTGATGACTATTTATCAGTATCTACTTCTATAACGTGAAATAAATCTAGTGATGACCACTGATAAAGCAGGAAAATAATGATGAGAATGGACGAAACTGAGCTGAAATAGGAGCCCTTTGGCCTTTTTGTTAATGGTAGTTATTTCTTGGGCAATTGTGATTGGCATAAATGTTTGGCTTTATAAGAGGAAGTAGTACATGGGTGGGAGTATCAAGAAGAAAACGAAGTAAACTCAGGTAAAAGGTTTTCATCAAGCCTAGCACTAGGAGTTACTTTATCTGAAGGGGTTATCAAGTCTTTGTTTTCGCATTATACAATATATTCTCTCTCTCTCTCTCTCTCTCTCTCTCTCTGTATTTTTTTTTTTGTGCAAGTGTGAGTGTGTTATTTTCTTTGTTGCCAAGGGAAATAAAGCTACATGTCTCCTCCATCACGTAATTTGACTTCAGAGAGAGATTGGCCTGGGTTCATTGAGGAACAGTAACCAAACACATCAACAGAATCTTAGTTCCCAATGAAGAACTATGTGAGCTCCAAAAAAACTTGTCGCAGGCACTATAAAGTGGGGCATCAAGTCAAAGTGATGAAGGCTACACAGCTTTGTAGCCAAAGATTGGGTTATGACTTGAGACTATAGCCATCTCTAGACATTAGTACTTAGGTGACAGAGTAATATGTCGCTGATGCCTTTGCCTTGAAGAAGCTGCTGTGGCATGTTGAACAAGTATTAGTACTGAGTGAGTGGAAAGATATCAAACGCTTTGCTATAGTAATACTAATGAATAAGGATGGCTTATACAGCACCCACTGAAGTTACTTCTACTTGGCTTATGATCTGTTATATTAATAACATCTGTGTGTTTCTCTAACCCCAATATCTTTTAGGTACAACTGAAAAATAAGCTGTACTCAATGGGATGGGGAAACATCTACAAAAGGCGCATGAAAGTTTTTGCATTAGCTGTTGTCATCTACCTGGACTACAAGGTGCATTATGTTGGTGAAGTTGCCAAAATATAAGAGCCAATCATCACATAATATCAAATCCTGATAACTTTGAAAGAATCTTCTCTCTCCCTTTAATTTTTTTTTTTATTGTATGTCTGTAGGCCCTACAGCAAAGAGGGAAATGGACAAGCAAGACAAAGAAGGCTGGTTTGTGGGAGAAAGCTCACGAACGCAACGCTAAGCGTGTTCTTAGTTTGGTAGTAGAGCTGGAAGGCTTGTGGGTGAAACTAGGACAGTACCTCTCTACACGTGCTGATGTGCTGCCCCCAGCTTATATACATCTTCTAAAGAAGCTACAGGACTCTCTTCCCCCTCGACCTTTAGAAGAGGTAACATCTTTCATCACGAGAATGTAAGGATTATAAGAAACTGGAAAATAGAAGAGTGACATGGTTCTTCTAAATGTGAAATATTTTGACACTATTAGGCTAGACAAGCTAATAATCAGTTTTACTACTATGCCGTGTTGTTTAAAGAATGGGGATAGGCTGAACCCAGGTGACATGCCAAGCAAAGTAACTATTTGATTGGTGTACAGTATACCATGTTAACTTAAAAAGATGGGAGAGATAAACCCCTGGGAGTTTGACAGGCATTAATCAGTTTTACCTATTTTTGTACTCTTCCATGTCTATTATTTTGTTCATATAGATGTACAGAACATCTGTTTTCACGTTTTTGTACTTGTGTTCCTAGATACTTATTTAATATGAAAGGGCAATATTAATCTATGAGAAGTTTGATTTCCGCAGGTTCGTCGGACTATCGAAGAGCAGTTGGGAAAATCCATGCATGATCTCTTCTTGCATTTTGAGGATATAGCTCTAGCAACAGCATCGGTAAGACCCTACCCTCAGGAAAAACTTAATTCAGAAGAGATACAGGGGAACTCTGGGACTGGAATGCTATTTGTTGATATTAATATGGAACAAGCATAGCACTGATTTGCATTGCAGACAATTTATGTTATGAAGTGTTAGAGTAACGCTACAATAGAATGTCAGATTGCATTTCATAAATTGATCTTTTAACCAAAAGGTCTATTAATAAGTGATAGGGGCTATTGCTATCTCTGTCTTAAAACGATTGGTCATCAAATGTTGCAGGTAGTACACTTCAGTAAAATTATACATAATACACTGAGTAGAAAGAATAGCTGATGATTAATTCAATCTGCTGTGGTAATTTTTAATAAAATTATTTAAAAAGACAAAATGAAATCTCATTCTTGCTAGATGTTGACCTTTGCTTATTCTGACATTGTTTTTTCAATTATTCTTCAATGAACACAAGTAACACTGTAGGCACTGTAATTGGTTGTACTTACTTTCCTGCCATGACAGTGTCAATTGTAATTTTGGATGGCCTTAATATTTATATGTTATACCTTAATGCAGATAGCACAAGTTCATCGGGCAACTCTGAGAGATGGGCAGGAAGTTGTTGTCAAAGTTCAACATGATGGAATAAAGGAAGTTATATTAGAGGTGATTATGCTTGGGCCTTTGTATTTGAGGTGCGGGGATATGGTTTTTAGCCCTAAAATATGCAATTATATGATTGTAGTGAGTTTTGCTTCTTTTGCAGGATCTGAAAAATGCCAAGTCAATAGTTGATTGGATTGCTTGGGCAGAACCACAGTATGACTTCAATCCTGTCATGGACGAATGGTGCAAAGAAGCACCAAAGGAGCTGGATTTTAACCATGAGGCTGGTATGCTTCAGATAATCCATTAAGTTTGATTTCTGTCATCATCTTTAGCATTCTTTCACAATTAAGGTGCTTCTCTTGGTTTCTCTAGAAAATACTCGGAAAGTCTCCAGGAATCTTGGCTGCAAAAAAGATTTTCAAGATACCAACACGCCCTCCAATCCTGTGGACGTGTTGATTCCAGAAATAATTTTGGTATCATCCTTCCCATCCTTCTATTTAAGATTTAGTCCGCACAATTTTTTTTTTCTAGAGGGTCTAGTACAATGATTGTCGAATGATGTTAAACTATTCCTTTCATCAGTCTTTGTTAATTGTAATTTAATGTAATTTTTCACGGGAAACATGCTCTCACGTCTCTTTTATGAGGCATGGAAACATGAGACTCTAAGTGATATGAGGCACTTTAGTGTCATAAAAATATCAATTCTTATAGGATAAAATGCATTATTTTCTTCTTGTTCCCTGCTCCACCCCCTCCCTCCAACACTGCTACCCACACCATAAGAAAAACACGAAAAGATAATTCTTTTAAGAAATGGAAGAGAAAACACGCCTTCCAATCCTGTGGATGTGTTGATTCAAGAAATAATTTTGGTATCATCCTTCCCTGATCCTTCTATTTAAGATTTGGTCTGCACAAATTTTTTTCTAGAGGGTCTCATACAATGATTGTCAAATGATGTTAAACTATTACTTTCGTTGGTCTTCGTTAATTGTAATTTAATGTAATTTTCACGGGAAACATGCTCTCACCACTCTTTACGAGGCATGGAAACATGAGACTCTAAGTGAGCTGAGCCACTTTAGTGACGTAAAAATATTAATTCTTAATTAGGATAAAATACATTCTTTTCTTCTTGTTCCCTGCTCCACCCCCACCCTCCAACACTGCTACCCACACCATAAGAAAAACATGAAAAGACAATTCTTTTAAGAAATGGAAGAGATATCGTAAGAAGAAAGCAAGATAAAGTATGGCTAGCCATTGTTTAGTTGGTTGAGGTGGCATGGACATGGTGTTTTCTTCCAGTCTATGGGCTGAACCGCTGAGTTATTTGTGTACCCCGTTCTTGCATTTCCTTTTCTGGCTATACAAGATGGGGTGTTAGGTTTTAACTTTTTATTTTTGCTTCATTTGTGACAAATGCCTCTAAACTAGCATAAAAACTCTGCAGGTATCTCCTTACTAATTTTGATTTCCGTGCTTTAATGGAGGGAAGGCAGACATAATGACTGGGGTTTAATCTATCTATCCTGCTGGAAATTATGACCTTTCGAGAATGCAATGTATACTTTTAGATATGGAGATCCACTGATAAGCCAAGATCGTTCTAGATGTTTGAGTAAATTTTCATTCATGTTGAAACAACTTGTTCTATAAGAGATCTTATAGGATGTGCGAAATTCTATAAATTCAGTTTGACCATATCCAGCTTCTATTTTAACTTTCTATTTCTAGATAGATTTCTTTGGTACTCTTCTAAGTTGTTTTTCACTGTGATTCATTTATTCTTTTTGCAGTCAACTGAAAAAGTCCTCATTTTAGAGTATATGGATGGTGTACGTTTGAATGACTCTGAATCACTTCAAGAATTGGGGGTTGATAAACAAAATCTTGTGGAGGAAATTACACGTGCATATGCCCACCAAATTTATGTTGATGGATTTTTCAATGGAGACCCTCATCCTGGTACTCTCTCTCTCTCTCTAATGCTCACCAAATGTTTGTAGCATATGCTATCTGATTCCTTCTTGACTTCTGCAGTTACTATGCCACAAACATTTATGGTTCTTTGCCCGTTAAAATATTACATTGTGCCCGTTAAACTATTTGCTTACATTATCCCATGAATTGTTTTATTGGTTTTAATCTAGGAAATTTTCTTGTGAGCAAGAAACCTCCCTATCGTCCAATTTTGCTTGATTTTGGGCTCACAAAGATGCTATCAAGTTCAATGAAACAAGCTCTGGCTAAAATGTTTCTGGCATCTGCTGAGGTTTGTACTTCTCTTTTTGAGATTTGAACGGTTATCATTTTTTATAAGATTATAAATGAAAAGAAAATCTACAATTCAATGATTTCAGTGGAAAGATTTATTATTCCCATTATCGAAACTTCAATTGCTATGGTCCAGTAAAATACTTTCCACGTTTTTCTTTTTTCCGTAATCTTTTGGCTAGATACTGATTATTTCTTTCTATTTTTGTTTCTTGTGTTTAAACATTGTTATACCAGTTCAATTTTTGTTCTTATGGTACTTAGTGGTACTATGATTTCTCTGTTTTGGCTTAAAAAACTTAAAAGAGGCTGCTTCTTGCAGGGTGATTACGTGGCACTTCTTTCTTCCTTTGCTGAAATGGGACTACGTCTGCGCTTGGACATGCCGGAGCAAGCGATGGAGATGGCTTCTGTATTCTTTCGTTCTTCAACTCCAGCAAGTGAAGCTCTTGTAAGCAGATACATCTTGTTTTTCAGCGTTCTTTTCTTTGCTTTGTATTATACTGACTTTAGTCTTTGGTCTAGGAAAACGTGAAGTCTTTGGTTGAGCAAAGGAATAAAAACCTGAAGATCTTGCAAGAAAAGATGAAGCTTAATGAAAAAGAAGCAAAACGTTTTAATCCTGTAAGTTCATGCCATGACCTCTATTCCAATGTTATCAGCATGTCATTGGACTGTTTTCGTAATTTAATTGAAGCTGAACTATAGGTTGATGCTTTTCCGGGTGATACCATTATATTTTCAAGAGTGGTTAATCTCCTTCGAGGTATATAATACATGTTCTACATTCATTTCCTTATTGTGGTATGTAGTTTTACCAATCTGAAAATTGACATGGATTTCACATGGATTTCAGGACTCTCATCGACGATGAATGTTCGTGTAGCTTATGTAGATATCATGAGGCCATTTGCCGAATCTGTTTTGCAATGGTAAACTTTCTTTTACGATTCCTAGAGTTCTTTGGACTGCTTTACTTTGTTTTACTCTTTGTATAACTTGTTTCAGCAACATTAACAAGGGGCCATCTTATAATGCTCACTGGGTTCATGATACCCCCGTCCTTTCTAATGTTGAAGCCAAGCTGAGGCAGCTCCTAATTGATCTTGGAAATGATGATAAAATACTTGGAATCCAGGTGAACGCCGCTGCTTCATGCTTGAAAACCTTCAAAATTTGTTTACCATATGCAGCATTTATCAATGGACACATATAAATAATCATTTTATAAGCACATCATTTTTGTTTTTTGGTCTCCATTTCTTTTATCTCTTTCGCATTTGAGAAGTAGAGAACAGAGAGTAAAGCAAAGATGTTTATCTTTCCGGCAGCTTACTATTTTTTCCTCAAATGCACCCCTTGGAAAGTTCTGAAATTTGTTCTTTTTGGTTCATTAGTTTATCTTGAACCAAAGGTCAAGTTGTTAAACAAATTTATTCCTTTTAAGTTTTGTAATTGCCGTGCTACCTCTCGGGGTCTGGGTTTATATTTGTCATCAAAGGCCTGACACGTGCACGATTTTTATAAATGGGTGGTAGAAAGACTAGAACTGGACTTTTGCCTAGCCTACTAGGATGTCATGTTGAATCTCCTTGTTTAAAAGTGATAAACCTTTAGATGAGATGGTATTAAAGTTTCTTGAATCTTTTACTTGGTCATTTTTATGTAGTTTTTAAATAATTGAGGATTAAGAAAAGAAAATAAATTGTGTCAAAAGGTAATGCTAACTGGTTGTACATATAGAATCAATTCTTTCCATCCATGTCACCCAATAGAATTAGATAAAGAAGACTCACGAGTAGAAAGACAACTCTACGTGAAGAGTTCAATGAAAGAGTACTTCACGTCACCAATGCTTCATTTAGGGGAAGCTAAAAGTACTTTGACCCTTTACGTATTCTTGCTAACATCTTCGCTCTTACCTATACCGCTGTAAAATTTGAAGCTTCCTAATATTCTCAATTCCAACTCTTTCTTCCGGATTGTTTTCCTTTTTCTTATCCATTATTTTAATATTGCTGCTTGCCTCTTCTGCAAGTTTTTAGATGAACCTCGCTTTATGTTCTTACCATTTCTAGCCAAAGAGTGGGAGCTCTAACAATCGATTTAGCCTCATGTTTGGTTCTCTGAGCCCTAGAAGCTGTTCCATAATTTCTTCTAGCAACTCAAGGTTTCTCATCACACTGTCATTAGGCTTTGCTTTGGTTTAAGGATCATTGCTTATCAGGCTCATTCACGTTCCAAAAGTTATAATTGAACTCTCCTGGCATTTTCTTCGGAAATTAATGGACCATTGGATTCATCTGAGAAGCATAACCCCAGTTGACGTATCCTACAATCATGGACTAGAATATATGCGTGTACTATCTTCTTATTATCATTCTTTTTTTCATCATATTCATTTCTTTCATTAATCAAATAGCTGCCTCTGATTTACGAAAGGCGAAAAATTGCACCTGACCTTGCAGGTATGTGCCTATAAAGATGGAGAAGTAATAATTGATACCGCTGCTGGGACACTTGGAAGATATGACCCTCGACCAGTTCAGCCTGATAGTTTATTCCCTGTTTTTTCTGTATCGAAGGGAATCACAGCTGGAATGGTACATTGGCTGGTTGATAAAGGGTATGCTACATCTTTTAATGTTTACACAGTTCATCAGCATGCAGATGTTTGGTAACTGGTGCTGTTGACTTTTTCTATCATCTAGCACCCTCATTGAAAGTATTACCTTATTGTTAACATATATATGCCCAGATGACTAATGTAATGATTTGGTAGTAGCAATTATTAGCAAATCAAAATGGTTTCATGAATTAAAAGTGTTTGAATGTTAACTGTATGACGGGCAGAGTTACCAGTTAGATCTTAAATAGATGTGCAACCCTATCTTATAATTTTTCTCAATTGGAATTGGTTATGATGAGCGTTTTGGCATTGGAACCTAGGAGCCTATCTCTATAAGTTCTGAGTAATATTCATTTGCTTTATTTTCCCATCTATTTTTCATTATAGCACGTAAACATTTTTCTTAGTAATGGTATCCATGGTGCTGGTTTTCTCACTTTATCATCATATGTATTCAATTATCAAGCACATTTTCTAGTCATCCATTTGGTTTAGCTTTCATCTGATTTAATCAGACAAATTGATTAAATTTCTTTTGAAATTCAATGGAATTATTTTGTGAAAATAATTGTAATCAGCTTATATAAATATAAACCCAAGGGGGCTATGTCTATGTGCTCTCATATTTAGAAACCCATATGTCTCTATTATTTTCCTATGGTACAACAGCACTTAGAAATTAATTTTGGTTCTTTTACTTAATTCAGTTAGTACAGCAATGAACATCGTATTAACTGCTTGATGTTGGTTTGACAGGAAGCTGAAGCTTGAGGATAAAGTTGCTAATATTTGGCAAGAATTTGGTACCAATGGAAAAGAGCAAATAAAAGTAATATTTCAATCTTCGACTCCCAGAGTAGTTTCCTGCTGTCATTTAATTTCCTTATCTGTTTCTTGGACCCATCTATATTATTGGGGAATTATAACATTAATGGTAATAATGAATCGTAAATTTTAAATGGTATCATAGATGGAAATTGCTAATTTCTGTAAAACCCACTGATTGTAGTACAATCATGTGCTATTTACTTCCCCAACTTGGGAAATGAGAATTCCCATGCTTTTAGTTTCTTTACCTGTTTAATCTGTATCTTATGGTTATCGCATATGCATATGTTATATTACGGGTGGGTTTTCTCTGCTGTAGGTTCACCATGTGCTTAATCACACAGCTGGTCTGCACAATGCCTTGGCCAGTCTTACACGAGAAAATCCTTTACTGATGACTGATTGGGATGAATGCTTAAATTGTATTGCTAAGGTGGAGCCAGAGACTGAACCTGGCCAAAAGCAACTGTACCATTATTTGTCTTTCGGCTGGTTATGTGGTGGAATTATTGAGGTACTATTAAACATGACTCTTTCTGGTGACGATTGTGCGAGCTTTGGTTCCACATTTTGATCTTTTATACGCTTCAGAAATGATTTAGATTTATGCTTCAAACTGAGAATTCTCTGATACAATTACACTACATGATAGGACTGCATAGCTTGCATTTTCATATTATTCTTTATCCTGGAAAAAGGTCTACTCATTTAACTTGATTAATATAGTGTAAGGGCTGGAATTCAGGAAAGAAATAGTTAGGATTATTATGCCTTAGCCCTTGTTTGAGTCCATTATTTGGCTAAGAATGCATTTTAGAATAGTAGATTGATGGAAATTGTGTGATTAAAAAATAAGGAAAAATTTTGGATTTGCGGGTCATATTATTTTATTGAAGAATGTGTGGTTGAAAAGAAGAGAGAGAAAAATATATTTTGGAAATAATGGGGATCAAACAAGGGCTTAATGTTCATGCTCATACATTTTCTTCAGATAGAGTTTCCTCTATTTCAAGGAATGTTTTGCTTGAAATGTAAGACCATGCCTGCCCTTTCCATTTTTCAGGGGAAGACAGAGATTATGTAAAAGAGATGGATTAAAAAGACTACATCAATTACTTTCTATACTCCAAAGCACTCAAGGAATCCTACATATTTTGAACCATGATATTGGCCTCAACACTAATCTAATTATTTTCCATTGTACAGCGCGCATCAGGGAAGAAGTTTCAGGAGATTCTTGAAGAAGCATTTATTCGCCCTCTTGATTTAGCAGGCGAGCTATACATTGGAATTCCTCCAGGCATGTTCTATCCATTCATCAATTGTGTCATTTGACTTCTCCTCATGATCTCATATATATGCTTTTGTTGACTGAAGATGTCGAAGTGTTTTATCCTAAGTATTTCCTAAGCATTTTATTTGTTGGCAACTTACAGTTAATGCTTACTTTGAAAAAAGAAGTATTTATTTTCTGATGGTTGTTACTGTAATTTGATTGTTTGAGAACTTAAAACTTCTTCATCTTAAAATCAAGAATGAGAATGAAAGTAACACTTGTAACTGATGCTTAATTGAATCATGCCATCTTCTACTAGATGCTCAAGTCACTGAACAAAGGATTGAGATATATATTGCTGGTTTTATCAACTTCTACAATGAGTACAAAATTATGTGAGAGTTCATGAGTCTGTTGGTTTGCATAGATACTGGGAATTGCAGAAGGATTTGTAGTTTGAGGGCACTCTTTTTCATCTTTTAACTTACCTATGAACTAATTTACAATTTACTTGTATTTAATCAAATATTAATGTGTTTCTGATATTGCAACCGAAAACTAAAGCCCATGAGATGGTGGGGTTTAGTGGCACCCCTACTGATATCATAGAGAAATTATCAGCAATGATGGATAATTAAACAACTGTGGAAGATAGCTACTTCCAAAATTTTAACTTAAAAGAAAATTCGTAAAAATATTGTAACAATAACTGCATACGAAAAAGGTTTTAAAAAGTTAGATGGCGTTCTGATTCACCAAACTGAATTCTCATATAGCAAGTTTAGAGCAATTAACAAGTTTAGTAATTTTACTGGTAATTTTCTTTGACCTTTTCAGCTTTTTTCTTTTGTTTTGTTTTGTTTTGTTTTGTTTCATTTTCATTTTCATTTATTTTATTTCATTATTATTAATTTTTTTTTTTTTGTGGTGGTGGGGAGGGTGAGGTGTTGGGGAAAACCTCAACCTTTTCATCGTGTTCTTGATATTTGATCATTAATAGAACCATTCATGGTTTAACCAAATAAATACTGTGTCACAGGTGTGGAATCTCGACTTGCTAACCTCACAGTCGATATGGAAGATATGAAGAAAATCTCTGGAATCGCCGCACGTTCAGACCTACCTTCTTCCTTCCAAGCACAAGAAATTTCTCAGATGGTGACTACTCTTCCTGCCATATTTAACTCACTTCAAGCTCGACGTGCCATCGTTCCTGCTGCTAATGGACATTGTTCAGCTCGAGCCCTCGCACGCTACTATGCAGCACTTGTCGATGGAGGTTCAATTCCCCCTCCACATTCTTCTTCTTCCAAGCCCCCATTGGGAAGCCATCAACACATCCCCAAATTTCAGTCCCAAAAATCCCCCAAGAAGCAAAAACGGTCAATGCGCGTACAAAAGACGGATATTTCTGCTGGTGTCAACTACACTAGAGTTCCCAGTGACATTAGTTACAGCAGTAGCAACGCCATGACTAGAGGAGGTTATGGGAATGGCCCGAATTCTGGTAAACTATTTAGCAATCCTAGAATTCATGATGAATTCATGGGCGTTGGAGAGTACGATAATCTGACACTTCCAAGTGGAGAATTCGGGCTCGGGTTTAAGAAATCTTACTCAAATGACGGTGACTTAATCGGATTCGGGCATTCAGGCATGGGTGGATCGACAGGGTATTGTAACATAGAGCACAGATTTGCCATTGCTGTGACTTTGAATAAAATGAATTTTGGCGGCGTGACTGCAAAGATACTTCATTTAGTATGCTCAGAACTTGGTATTCCATTGCCTGCAGATCTTAACAGACATGCAGAGAGTCTGACCAACGATGGATCGAATGTCGTTCGACCTGTTATTAATTGAGAAGAACCAGAAGAAAATCAAGAACAATCTATTCATTTTACCATTTTCTTTTTTGTGGGCTTGCAATGTATACCGGTACTATATGTATATTTTTACCAATTATCCAAGAACTTGAAAAATTCTAATTGCAGGTGCTCATTTACGTGCATATTAAGACCAAATAAAGGCTGTTTTGCTTATTGTTCATTCATTTTCTCGTTCTTTTTTCAGGTCTTTTGTTCTGTCTTATCGATCTGTCTCTATCTGTAATATATACATAAGTTTGGGCAGAGCCGGATCTAAACGTTGGCTAGGTAAGCGTCATGTAGTAAGAGAAGTAGTTATGAACCCTGTAGACCATCTCCATGGGGGTGGTGAAGGGAGAGCCCCAATTGATAGAAAAAAACCCACAACCCCTTAGGGTTATCCTGCACTTGGAAGCAGAAGTAGAAAAAGGAATAAATATAGTGATAATTTGATTCTTCGTCGCCGTAGTAAATAGGCGAGAAAATAGGATATACACAGAGATGGTGAGAGGTTCTTTAAGAACCTTAAGGTAAAAATTTTAGATCAAGTTTCAAATTTCATGTAGTTTTCTTTTTTTTTTAGATAATATATATGAAAGGTTCGATAATTCATTATAAACAATTACATGCATTATAGTTAAAACATACGTTCATGTTACATATATATACTTAGCCTTATTTGGTGAGAATTAAAATTAGATTTTAAATAGATTTTGACAGAAGCTAATAAAATATTTGAAAAGTTATAAGATCCATAAAATATGTGACTTTTACTTAAGCTTAAGCTTAATGAGTAGTTTTTTCTGTGTCGGACTGCATGAAGACAAGAAAGTGAAATGTGACGCATCGTGCATGTGGCCTAAGCCAAAATAAAATAAAATGAAAACCTTCATTTAGCTCTAGGTTTCAATTACAAATTATGGGGGAATGATCAATTTACAAGAAAAATAATAAATAAAAAATCACCGGATTTCTACCTTTAAATTTGACCATGGCAGACAACGAAATATACTAAAATCTCTATAGAGCAATATTGTTGAGTAGGGATTATTAGTTTATCGATAAATAAATAATTTATTAATTTGTCGATAGATAATTTAAATTTATTTTTAGTGAACACTACAAAAATTGATGAATGTCGAGCACTTCTTGTATTATCTTGTAAAAATAATGCAGTTATCATGATTTAAAAAAGCCTAAAAATGATCATGATTTAAATAATATGTGCGCTTTATAACCGTTTCCCCCAAAATAAGCCTTTCCAGCATAGTGGCCTTTAGTAATGTTTTTAATTTTTGGGAACAATACATATATATAATGTGTTTGAGAGATACAATTTCAAAATTAAGAAATTTATTTTAAAATTTCAAAAATTAGGTCATAATAAAACTTTATTAATTAAATAGATAATTAAAAACATTTTATTAATTAATGCCCAGTTTGATTCCAATTTTTGGGATAAAATGTATTATGAAATATTGACTTTTTGGAGAATGTGATTAAAAAATAAGTAAAAGTTTTTGAAATACGTGTAAAATTATTTTATGATAGAATGTGTGGTTAAAAATAAGTTTTGAAAAAAAAATCTTGGAAAATTGAGGCTCAAACATAGGCTAAATATATTTAGGTCACAATATTACAATTTGTGATCGTAATTACGTACTAATCACAATTACATGTCACAATCACAAATTAAAATTTTTATAGATTTCAATTTATTTATCGATCACATATTATCAAATTAATATGTGATATATTATTTGGTCACAAATTATCAAATTAATTGTTGACAACTTAAAATAGTGAGTCATGATTACAAATTTAGTCGTAATATCACATTTTTTAGATTACATATTATTTATTGATTGCAAATTAACTATTTATCGATCACATTATTTATTGGTCACGATCACCCAAATAATTAATCAAAAACACTCTTCATCAATCCCCACCCGACCAAACCCACATCCCAATTCAACTCAACTCAACTCAACCCCAATTCACCGTCAACACCAACTGAATGCCGTACCACCTCACCACTGTCGCTATCATCATCACCACCCCCCGATCTACTACAACTACCACCAATACAACCACTTCACTAGCACCATTACTACCAACGCCATTTACAAACCACCTCAAAACCCTTTGTCGCTGCACTCAGAGCTTACAATTGGAATGAAGTAGAGAATTAAAGGAATAAAAGAGAATAATAGAGAAAAGAGTAGAAGAGCGTCGTCAAAACTCAAGTGTGTATTTTATTAAGAATCAAAATTTGTATTTACAGGATTCAAAATGAGAGTTACAATTGAAATGAAAATTTTCTAAACTAGATAAGACTTATCTATGCATGATGATAATACTACATAATCATCAATATTTATTTATAATTTTACAACACTCCCCTTTGATGATGTTTGTACAATAACTATTTTATTGAAACATTATTTGACAAAAACCTGATAGGACAAAAATACAAACAAATAATTTGAAGTAATAAACCGTTGCCTTATTAAAATCTTGTCAAAAAAATTCAATGAGACAAAACTTGATTGAAGGACAAATAATACAGTTACCCCCCGATTTCAATTCTTGTATCCAGCGATCCATGTTTTATATGTTAATATCTTCAATATTAATATCTTATACATCAATGTCTTTAAGAAAATTTAGTGGAACAAAACTAGATGATCGATAATTCAAAAAATAGCTCTTGTTGATCTTTTCAAGAGTTTCATACATGTTAAAGTATTATTTTGAGGATTAATGTCTTTAGGTTATGGACATTTACTGCACAAAGAATATATCTTGTTAAAACTTTATTAAGAAAAATTTCGTGAAAACCCCCTATTGAAGGAAAGAGTATATTATTCTTTTAAGTACCTTGTTAGGAAAACGCAATCGAGCAAAACCTCGTCAAAGAAAAAAGAGTACAACGCGTATTCGTTCCTCTTGATAATATTGCTTAAATTATATACTTCGGGCATATTAATTTTTTCAAGATAACATTAATATCCATGCCAGATGAATTGGCTATATATTCAAATTTATTATATGCATATCAAATTCCATGCGTTGTTAAACAAATAAAATAGAGACTTGTGATTATATCAACTACATGATAATTTATTTATTTATACTAGTTTCTCAAAATTCATTATATAAAGAGTCGCACATTTCATACTACGACTTTACTTTTTCTATATTCATTTCGCATAAGTACACTTTTAGGTGTTCAAACTGTAAATCTAAAGGCTTCATATTACTCTAGTAAATTCAATTTTGTTGGGATTGCGTCTATTTATTTGGCCAATCATTTCTTTGATTGATATACTTTAATAAATTTATTTCAATACCCTCGCCATTCATAATATGAAGCGATACATTATGTAAAAGAATATTGTCGAAAACTTTTTATTTTTCGATTTTATTTCTTTTCTCATGATGACATAATTTATTGAGATGTCTCAATTTTCAATATTTTAGGTACCAGAACCTCTTCTTGAGTTTTATAATATGTTATATATAAATGCTTATCAAGAGTATACGCCTCCTTAATGAGACCGTTTTTATTAATTGCTTAATATTCATTTGGTGATTTTATATGAGAATCGAATATCATCACGCTTCAATCGTACCATAAATTTATCAAATATAATATTAACTAATTGTCCTTCGAGACATTAATTTGAGTTGGAAGTATTGAAAATTGGTGTGAGATATTGTTGATCTCTCTGCTTAGTAAAAGCATCTAAATAATCATTCGAATTTCTTGTTTGAGTTGTCTTTTGCGAGAATTTAGATAATAATGGATTTGTACATTATTTTCACTTTCTTAATTTCTCCCCCTAATGTTGAGAGAATTATCCAATCAAATTGATAATCAGCAAACCACTTTATAAAATATCATCCGTTATGGCTTGAGATATTGTACAAGGGTTCAAATTACTCATTTATTCTCAGTATTCTTTACTTTATATCTCATATTCTCAGTGCATTGTGATTGATTAAATTTATATGTATTGCACTATCAAAATAATTAAATGAAAAAATCAGGTTTTGATCATAAGTCAATTATAATATGAAGAACTATAATATTGGCATGATGCATAATAGTTTTTCCTAAACAAAAATGGGAATTACTTTATTCTTAATTAACTTAATTTGAGGCGTTTAACAAATAATAGTGTTAAACCATTTATTGACATTTTAACTAGCACTTATCAAAAAGTTGAGATTTAGGATCACTAACATTAACAAGACATACTCTCTTGATTGTATAATCTTAAAATTATGCTCATAATTTAAAATTTGAATAGTAACTTCACAAATTTCAAATTGCGAATATCATGCAATCATCTAGTATATATATCAAATCTATTATATATAAATAATATGTAGACGGTCAACGTAGAGAATGATGAGCCCCATTTATAACCCTAATTAATTTTCAGAAATATAGAGAATTTAATCAATATTTTAGCTAGTGATGATACAAAGAATTGATGAAAGCATTATTTATACTATTGACGACATAATTTGGATTTTAGGCCCTGTTTGATACCATAAGTTTTTAATGGAAAATGAAACCCAAAAAACATGTTTGATGGGCAAAAAGTTATTGGCAATTGGTTTTTCCACCCAACCCTCCATGTGAACCTTTTCTTGATTTTGGAGGAAT
>CAIGRB010010193.1:7839-19010 GCA_903798255.1 Fraxinus quadrangulata
TGAATAGATATGGCTAAAGGGTTGAAATTTAGCATCCCGCGCACGCAAAACCTATTTTGCCTATGCGCTGGCGACAATCCAGGCTTTGCTTCTTCTAACTTAACTTGAATTAAGTGCACTACTCTTGGTTTCTCTTCCATTCCCAATATGAAACTTGATTTTTTGCTCGTTGCAATTGAAGACACAGCCCACGTAGCTTGAACAAGTAATGTCATGACTTTCTTGATCTTCTTTGCTCGCGATCTCATCATTGGTCTTTCTTCCGCAATCAACAGATCCTTATTAGCCTTTGTCCCATGGTTGTCATCAAATTTGTAATAATTTATTTTGATGGCATACTTTGGAGTATTGTGTTTGGTAAGAATGTCAAGTTCTTTACCTACTTTTGGAAAATTTTACACGGTAAGTTACGAATCAAAATGTTGTTTTGTACAGTTATCCACAAACAAATGGACAAACCAAAGTAGGTAATAGAACATTAACTCAACTTTTGTGCACTATAATCAATAAAAATTTGAAAAGTTGGGAAATCGCCTACTATTTATAAAATTTTCATATAACAGGGCAATACATTCTACTACTTCTTATTCGCCTTTTGAAATTATGTATGGTTTTGATCCACTAACTCTTTTGGATATAATTCCTTTACCTGTTGATGAAAGATGTATTTTAAAGATGGGAAGAAGAAGGTTGAATCGGTAAATTCAATCCATGAGAAGGTTCGACATCAAATTGAGAAGAAGAATGTGCATTATGCATTTCAAGCTAACAAGTCCTTGAAAAAAATAATTACAATGCTTACAAATTGGATCTTCCATGTGAGTATAATGTATCCACTACTTTCAATATCCCTGATCTTTCTCTCTTTGATGCAGGTGTAAATTTGAGGTCGAATTCTTTTGAACAGGGAGGGAATGATGAGAATCATGAAAGACAAGCTAACAAGGATACATTGCATGTTAAGATGGACCAATGACAAGATCAAGAGCAAAGAGGATCAAAGAATCCATGCAAGGGCTTGTCCAAGCTACATTGACCGATAGTTCGAGTGCAACAAGTAATACCCAAAGTTTCAAGCTTGGCATGAAAGAGGAAGGCATTTGATTCAAGCAAAGAAAGAGGAAGGTATTAATCTTCAAGCGGACTCGAGAGCCTAGGTTTCATTAATCGAGACAAAAAGTGGCCTACCAGGCGGCTACAACACATATACCCATGTGACGACTGCAAGAGGCTGTTTGGGTCCGAATTTTAGCTGTTCAGTTTAATTCAAACCCTATTGTTATCATGTTTATCTAGTTGTTTTCCATTTTAATTAGGGTTATTTAAGTCCATCTATTTTAATTAGTTGTTTTCCATTTTAATTAGAGTTCTTTGTAACTTTCAAACCTTCCGGCCTTGATTCTTGATCCAAGAAATCTTTAGGTCAATGTTTTATAACTCCAATCTTAGCTTTCTTGGGGTTCTAGGGTATATCCTGCAACAGGTTTCACATCAAATAAGCTCACCACTCTTGCCTTTTTTCCTCTTTATGCTTTCTTTGTCAAGTTTAAGGAACCAAGTACATCAATCAAGAATTCAGTCTTCATAATGTTCAAACTAACAAAAACTCAAGAAACAAGAAGTATAACAAGATTTGAGAAAGGACTCAAGAAGGATGATATATATGTGTCGAATGGTAATAAAGATGGTGTTTCTTTGAAAATAACACCACAAGAATTTCAAGAAAAAGATTCTTAATATTAGACTATGCTTTTCTTGAATTTTTCTAGCATTTTTCTTGAACTTTCCCTGCTACTTTTATCTTTTTGAATTTTCATACTCTTTATTTGATGGGAAATTAATGAAATAAATCAATCACAAGGTAAAAACCTAGGAAAAATTTGTGTTGGTGCACAAAGCAATTCTTGAATGTTTTTGGTTCGATTTTAGATGTGAATGGCTCAAAGAATGGGATGTAAACTCAATGAAAGAGACACAAAGAAATTAGTAATTGAAAACAAACATAAAGAAAAAGAACAAAACTAGATTTTAGAGCCAAAGCTCAGATACCAACTAATTTGAACCTTGCTTCAGGACGTACATAGAAACCCATCTAAAATTAGATGAAATACTAAGATCCATTGATTTATTTAATCAAAAACCGAGGCTAGTATGTTTGAACGTACAAAGATTGTAAAATCTTATAGTACTGGACAATTCAATTAACAATAGGATTGAAAGCGAATACTAACTTTATAATTAATCTCTCAAAATAATGCGTTGTTCTTTGTACAATGAATAAAGCCTTATATATAGATGTCCTCAAACAAACCTAATTAACTTATGAAACAACTTGATAAACATTAAAATAGAGTTCGGCTTAAACTAAAAAACTAGATAAGCATGATAAAATAACAAACCTAATTAAACTTGTAAAAAAAAAATGTGAAGAAACGAAAAAGTCATTCAGATTGTACTCACAAATGAGAATTTGACAATTGAGCTAAAACTTACGGTGTTTTTGTACATCATTCTTATTTTCATGCTCACTTGAAACTTGGTGTCTTGCTCATTGCACTTGAACTGTCAACCAACATAGTGATGGAATTATGGAGAGCCGACTAGCAAAGATCCATTGTGTGTTCTGAAGGGACATACAAATAGGTCGAGAGTAAAGAAGATTAAAGAAGCCATGAAAGGACTTGTCCAAGCTACATGGACGACTTCAAGGACAACAAGTTTCAAGAAAAGCATGAGGAAGAAGGATACCCAAGTTCACTTGATTCAAGCTAAGGTGGAAGAAGACGAGACAGACGGTCGCTCAATGTACGTCAAGTGAAGGGCTCAAAAACATTTTACAACAACTGATTGCCTATAGACCACCCATGGGGCTGCTCGAGTGCCCTTTGTGTCTAGTTGGTGAATTTTAGTCTTTCAGTTTGTTTCAACTCTATTTTATCATGCTTTCTAGTTGTTTTACTAATTAATAGGATTTTTAGTCCACCTATACAAGAATTTATTCATTGCATAAACAACAACACATTTTTTTAGAGATTAATTATAATATAAGATTTTCACTTTCAATCTTGTTCTTAATCGAATTATCCTGAACTTATCAAAATTTTCCAATTTTTGTAACGTTCAACCATTCCATCCTTGGTTCTTGATACAAGAAATTATTGGGTCAAGGTTCTTTATCTGTTTTTAGCTTTCTTGGGGTTCATTCAAATCTTGTGTAGGTTTTAGGGTATATCTTGCAACGAGGGTTCACATCAATTGGTATCAGATATTTGCTCTAAAACAGGCTTTTGCTCTTTATCTTTTTTTTTTTTCCTAGTTCCAATTCTTCTTGTGTCTTCTTCGTTGAGTTTTCATCATATTTTTTAATCATTCACATTAAAACAGTGATACCAAGAACTTTAAAGAATTATTTAGTTTGATAACCATAGCGTACTAATACAATTTCTTTGGTGTATTGCCTAGTGTTTGATAATTTCCATAAAGTTTGCATCCAAAAAATTGACATTCAAACAAGAAAAAAATAGAAGCAAAGAAAGTTCAAGAAAAAGCCAAGAAAATTCAAGAAAAATGTAAAGAAATTTCAAGAAAAGCATATTCAATTTCAAGACACTCTTTTTTGGAATTCTTATGGTTTTATTTTCCAAGGAACATCATGTTTATGACTATTTGATACATATATCATCCTTGGGAATCGATCTTGCATTGAAATGGCATAAACCAATTTCAAGAAACATTTTCTTGGAATTCTTTGGGTGTTTTCATTCTTCTTTTGATCTTTCCTTCTTGAGTCCTTTCTCGAGTCTTGTTATCCTTCTTGTTTCTTGAGTTCTTGTTGGTTTGAACATACAAAGACTGAATCCTTATAGAACTTGGAAAAGAAAGCATTAGAGTTAGCTTATTATAGGGAAAAAATTGAGTGAAACACTTGTGCATACATGAAAATTACTTTTCCTAGTTCTTAAGATGTCTGACAAAGGAGGATCTACATTAGGAAGGAGAACAACCAATTCTTCATGTTGAAAGAAATGCAACAACAATTTGAGAGAATGAATGTAGTATTTGGAGAAATTAGGAATAGAATGGAAAGGCAAGATATGGTGATTACCAACTTACAAAGGGGAGAACCAAAAGGAGTTCATAATGTTAGGAGGCAAGATAGACATGATTCTAGGGCTGAATTTGGTGATGAGAATGAAGATAAAGTTGAACGAGTTTGGTAATATTAAGAAGGAAATTCCTTCATTCCAAGGTAAAAACGATCTTGAAGTTTATTTGGAGTGGGAGAAAAAGTTAGAATTGGTCTTTGATAGATGGCGAGAAGAGAGTGAAGCTAGCTGTGACAGAATTTAATGATTAGGGTGACACAAATTAATTATCAGATAAAATTCTAAACCAATTAGAGAAGCGAAGGATAAGAAGGATACGCACAAGGTATGCAAAAATGCATAACTTTCTGCTCAAAAGTCAGATTTTCATCTGAGTACAATTCAAAAGCGTGTTTCGATTCTTCGTATTTTTGTTGGATGACTTCGTCCAACTTTAAAGGACAAATTCCGTTATTTAGGGTCCTTTTTAGTGTTTTTCTATTTTAGTTAGTCCAAGGAAATTTTCATTATTTTGCAGTATTTTAGTATTATTCAAATTTGTTTTGTAGTTTCCAAGTTTATTTAGATTTGTCTCTAGAATCATAGTTTTGTTTCGATCGGATATTTTACATTTGCCTATATAAATGCTTATTCATTGTACAAAGAAGACATTATTTTGAGAGATCAATTACAAAGTGAGATTTTCGCTTTCTATTTTGATATTAATTGAACTACCTCGAAGTTATCAAAAATTTCAAGTATTTGTACCGATCACAACCATTATAGTCTTGGTTCTTGATTCAAGAAATCATTGGGTTAAGGTTTTTCATCTAATTTTAGCTTTCTTGGAATTCATATCAAGTCTTGTGTTAGTCTCAAGGTACATCATGTCACATTCACATCAGTTGGTATCAGAGCTTTTGTCTCTAAAATCAAGTTTTGTTTTTATCTTTCCATAATTTATATAAAAATAAAAAACATTCAAAAGGTTATGAAGTGGGATAATAATAATAATAATAATAATAATAATAATAATAATAATAATAATAATAGGAGTGATGAAACTATTTCAAATAGTGAGTGTGATTTCCAATCTTCTAGGAATAGGGATTTCAAGTGTTTTAAACACTTGGATTTGAGGCAAATTACATCTCAATGCACAAATNAGAAGTAGCTAGTAAAAATAAACCTAAGCTAGATTTCCAACCTAACAGGGAAATCAAGTGTTTTAAATGCTTGGGTTTGGGGCACGTTGCATCTCAATATCCAAACAAAAGGGAAATGATCTTCCGTGACGATAGGGAAGTGGTGACTGAAGATGAGAATGATGGTGATGAGATGCTTGAGCTAGAGTATGCTAGTAATGATGATGGAGTAGAGTACCCAATAGAAGGTGACGAACTTGTTACGAAGAATGTTTTCAGTACACAAATTAAAGTGGATGATATTGAGCAGCAAATAGAATATATTTCATACTAGATGCTATGTTAACAAAAAGGTATGTAGTATGATTATAGATGGAGTTGTACTAGTGTAGCGGTACTACCCTGTTGAGAAGATAGGTTTGTCTTTGCTAAAGCATCCTAGACTGTATAATTTGCAGTGTTTGAATGAATATGGAAAGGTCAAGGCTAACAAGCAAGACTTGGTGAGAGGTCTATGATGAGGTGATGTGTGATGTGGTTCCTATGCATGCTAAACATATCTTATTGGGAAGGTCATGGCAATATTAAGGTGACACATGATGAGTTTAAAAATAGGTACAATTTCATCAAGGATAGAAAATCAGTTACTCTTGTTCCTTTAAGACCAAAACGGGTCTTTGAGTACCAATTAGAGTTAAAAGGCGAGGAAGAAAAGAAAAAGAAAGATAGGAAAATGAGAATGAAACTAAAACTTCAAAGAGAGAGAGAGAGAGAGAGAGAGAGAGAGAGAGAGAGAGAGGAGAATAGAGAGGTTGCTAAAAATAATGAAAAAATAGTAGAGATACAAGAGAGAGCCTAACGAAACTAAACATTAGTTTTCTTGCAAAAGACGGTAAAATTAAGAGGACATTTATGAAAAACTAGCATTTGATATTGTTGGTCTACAAGGAATCCTTCCCTAATCATAAAAACACTTAATCCCTACCTAGTTTGGGTATTTATTTCTTGCGGGAATTTGAGAATCTATTCCCTTAATACATGCCTAGTAGGTGACCCATTATAGACTTGAGCATAATATTGATTTTGTACTTGGAACTATTATTCCAAGCCGACCAACTTATAGAAGTAATCTCGAGGAAACAAAGGAGTTTCAAATGTAAGATGAGGAGTTGATGAGCTAAGGGTACGTGAGGGAGAGTAATGAGTCCATGTGCAGTGCTGGTGCTATTTGTACCTAAAGAAGATGGGATGTGAAAAATGTGCATTGACTCTAGGGCAATCAGTAATATAANGATCTAGTTACAAGAGAGAGCCTAACGAAACTAAACATTAGTTTTCTTGCAAAAGACCGTAAAATTAAGAGGTCATTTATGAAAAACTAGCATTTGATATTGTTGGTCTACAAGGAATCCTTCCCTAATCATAAAAACACTTAATCCCTACCTAGTTTGGGTATTTATTTGTTGCGGGAATTTGAGAATCTATTCCCTGAGTACCAATTAGAGTTAAAAGGCGAGGAAGAAAAGAAAAAGAAAGAGAGGAAAAATGAGAATGAAACTAAAACTTCAAAGAGAGAGAGAGAGAGAGAGAGAGAGAGAGAGGAGAATAGAGAGGTTGCTAAAAATAATGAAAAAATAGTAGAGTTACAAGAGAGAGCCTAACGAAACTAAACATTAGTTTTCTTGCAAAAGACGGTAAAATTAAGAGGACATTTATGAAAAACTAGCATTTGATATTGTTGGTCTACAAGGAATCCTTCCCTAATCATAAAAACACTTAATCCCTACCTAGTTTGGGTATTTATTTCTTGCGGGAATTTGAGAATCTATTCCCTTAATACATGCCTAGTAGGTGACCCATTATAGACTTGAGCATAATATTGATTTTGTACTTGGAACTATTATTCCAAGCCGACCAACTTATAGAAGTAATCTCGAGGAAACAAAGGAGTTTCAAATGTAAGATGAGGAGTTGATGAGCTAAGGGTACGTGAGGGAGAGTAATGAGTCCATGTGCAGTGCTGGTGCTATTTGTACCTAAAGAAGATGGGATGTGAAAAATGTGCATTGACTCTAGGGCAATCAGTAATATAAAAGTATTGTCACCTCATACCTAAATTAGATGACATGCTTGATGAATTGCATATGTAATGCATTTTTAGTAGAATAGATCTTAAAAGTAGCTATCACCAAATTAGAATAAAAGAAGGAAATTAATGAAAAAACTACTTTTTATGACTAAATATGGGTTATATGAGTAAATTGTGCCATTTGATCTTACTAATGCACTTTACTGTTATGAAATTAATGAACCATGTTTTGTGTAACGACCCAAATTTTAAAATTTAAGTCATTATCAAAAAATTCCTAAAAATTTGGGAATGCAAAATCCATATGTAAATCAAAAGATCAAATAGAAAAAAAAAATTGTAATTTCAAGAATATGAACTTAATTTGTTATTAAATTACGAATTAGATACGAGTAACAAGAAACGACAAGATCAAAGCAAATATAATTAATAACATTGGTTATGAAACATTATTATCCTCTAATAATTATAAACAATTCATGGTTTTCTAGAACATTATATAAAGACAAGTATTTTCGTACAATTTTGATGTGAACCCATGTAGTAATAGTAGCTTCGAAATCCACAAAAAAATTGAAATTACAACCCAAGAAAGCTAAAATCCTGGTTTGAAACTTGATCTAATAATTTATTGAATCAAGGAACCAACTTTATGGAAGAATTTGACCCCTTAATTACAAAAACTATGAACCATACTATGAATTTATTGAACACCACAAAGATGAAATCTTTGATAAATTCAAAATTAAGTTCAATGAAGAACAAGAAGAAAGCAATCTTGCTTTGATTTAATCTCTCAATAATAATGTGGTTTTTTAATAACGAAGAGAATGAATTATATTTATAGGTAACCCATAAAACCTAATTAAAACAGAATTATATCAAAAAGATACCATAACAAGAGTTCTACCAAAAATAGACTTCTAGGAAAAATCTGAAAAAGCGCGTCCAGAAAATAAACTATGGTCGCATTGTTATAACTCTTGTGACGACATAGAACAACCAAAATTCCACTTTTTGTTTCGGGAATAGTACGTGCTACAACATCCCATTTTATACTATGCTACAACATAATTATCCGACTGACTTCCAGTTTTGTTTTCTTGAATGTATCCAACTTGTTTTCTCTCTAAACACTCTCTTTCTTTTTATTTCCTGTAGCTCCACTCTTTTTTCTTTATCTTCAGCCACCTTTTCTATTTTCTCTCTTACTCTTTATTTTTTTTCCTCTCTTGTTTCTCCATATGATTAATTGTTTGAGAATTAATCATATTATGAAATTTGAAACTTCCCATCAAATCATCGAACTCACTACGCTTCGTAACAAGTGCATAATCTACCAATGGGCACTCTACTCCATCAAATTCTCTAGGATTTCTTCTAGGTTCCCTTTCACGCATATCTTTTCTATCTCTCATCCTATCAACTTCAACTACCGACATTTCGTCAATTTCATCACTAGGATAATGCCTATTTTGCCTCTTAACATCAGGAACTTTTCTAGGTTGTCCCCTTTTGTAAGTTTGCAATCTATGTATCCAACATGTCCAATCTATTCTCAAATTACCCACACATCACATTCATCCTTTCAAAATTTTGTCGCGTTGCCATGAAGAATTGATTATTCTCCTCCCTAGATGTAGATCTTTTCTTTTCCAACATCCAATTAACTAGAATAATATTTTTCTTGTTTGCACTCACGTATCACTCAATTTGGGTTTTTCCCTTTAATAATCTCACCACTTTGCCTTTTTCATCCAATGCTTTCTTACATGTGCTTCAAGGAATTAATTCGATCTCAATTGAAAGAATTCACCCCTTGTGAGGTTCAAACAAATAATTGTAGATAGAAGGAATTTGACTCTCGAAAGACTCAAGAAAAGAAGGAATGGAAAATTGAACAAAAAACACCAATAAGAAATTCAAGAAAGTGTTTCTTGAAGATTCTCGCCTTTTTTGCTTATATTGACTCCAAATTCAAGAAAGTGTTTCTCAAGAAAGTTTGGAGGTTGAATTGAATTATTGAATGAATTTATGTTTCAAGAAAGTGGTCCTTGAAATCGAATCGGACACTTTCTGGCTTGGAAACTTGATTTTCTTACTGTTGAAACTTTTTTTTTTTGAACTGATATTTTATTATTATTTCTTTTTTCGCAATTTTACGGATTTTTTTTACGCTAATTGTGTAAAAAATTCAACAAAAAGGCCAAAAAAATTGAGAAATGATTGATTTGGGCACTAATCTAATGCAAAAATGCTTCTCGAATGTTTTTGGTATTTTTATTGGATTGAAAGAATCAAAAAATGAAGAAATCTAAGAAGACTCAAGAACATGACAAAGAACCATGAAGAACATGAAGATTTAGCAAAAAAATTGCGGAAATTAAAGATATAACTTTGATTTTTGAGCCAACCCTTTGATACCAACTGATGTGAACCTACGTAGCAATAGTAGCTCCAAACCCCACAAAATATTGAATTTGGGAAAGCTAAAATTCTCTGTTTGAAACTTGATCCATTAATTTATTGAATCAAGGAATCAAAGCTCTGGAAGAACTTGACCCCTTAATTACAAAAATTATGGACCATGCTATAAATTTGTTGAAGGCCACAAAAATGAAATCTTTGATAAATTCGAAATTAAGTTCAATGAAAAACAAGAACAAAGTAACCTTGTTTTGATTTAATCTCTCAATAAACACTTTTTTCAATGAAAAGAATGAATCATATTTATAGGGACCCATAAAGACCTAATTAAAACGGAATATATAAAAAAGAAATAAAAAATATACCATAACAAGAGTTCTACCGAAAATAGACTTTTAGGAAAAATCTGAAACGCGTTCAGAAAATGAATTATGCGTCCGCACAGTTAGAACTCTCACAACAGGAAAGAACAACCAAAATTTCACTTTTTGATTCGGGAATAGTACGTGCTACAACATACCATTATATACTATGCTACAACATATTTATCAGACTGGCTTCCAATTTTGTTTTCTTGATTCCAATGTATCCAACTTGTTTCTGCCTTCATGCCCAACATGAAACTGGTGTTTGGCTTGTTAACTTCAAACTCTTGGCCTCCGTAGCTTGAACAAGTAAATGCATGTCTTCATTGATCCTATTTGCTCGCGATCTCGTTATTGATTCTTCTTCAAGTTGGACCTGAACTTTGTAAGTTTGTTGATTTCCATGGAACCTATCAAATTTGGCCCAAGTTACTCACAGTTTTCTTGGAAATTTTGTCAAGTAAGCAAAATAGTTCTATTTGAAGATTTAAATAGTAAGGAATACATAAAGAGGTCAAGAAATCACTACAATTTACATTACCAAATGAAACTTGATTCAAATCTTATATAAATTGTCCATATGATAGTAACACTAAAATTAATGTCTAAAATAAGTCTCAACCACATAACACCGAATTTAATTTATTGAGTCCAAAGAATTGTGACACATTGTCCACCAACCATCGGCCTACTCTAAACTGTGAGAGGTAGGGGAAAATTGTGAGTATATAGGATTATTCAATAGCACACGAGAAATTGTGCAATCCCGAATAAAAATATCAATTAGTATCAAAATAATCAAATTGTCATATCATATATTTAGAAACAAGGGCTCATAATAAATATATCATAACTTCGATACCGGATGACCTATCATATCATATCTTTCATTAGCATAACATTTATCAACATTAAGAAATAAAATTAAACGGGACAAACCAGTTGCACCTCGTAATCTACCTCGTTGGATCAATCGAATTTTGAAAGAAAAGGAATGCATATTTCCAATATTTATTTTCTGTCTACACTGCTAATGTCGTGTATATATATATATATATAT
>CAIGRB010010193.1:19150-34898 GCA_903798255.1 Fraxinus quadrangulata
AAAATAAAAAAATAAAAAATATATATATAGCATCTAGAACAATTAAATTATATTCTATGAAATTTTTGAGGCTTTACATTTTGCGTGCATTCATATGAAAATTCGTATTAGTTTATTTTTTATGACATCCTAGTATAAGTAAGAGTTTAGATGAGCATGTTATGCAATTAACATTGTATACTTAGGAACTCCAAAACACAAAACTCCAAACTTAGATAGATATGTCAAATCCTTGAACTCTTAATTTGTCACTCATATGCTAACTCTAGTATAAACCAGATATATACACACCAACATATACACACGGTTGAAATTTCTCAAATTTCTGCAGTCAAATTTTTTATACACTGCCATATGGCTTGGGGACTTGTAGCCCTTTCATCATGATCACAAAATCCAAATTTCTCATTCTTGGAACTCAATCCCTATCCAAGGCGCTTTTATTTTCATTTTCATATAGGTAACTTTTGATAACTTGGATTATAGTGGCATGAAATATAAAATTTTATACTACAATATCAACTAATAGTATGATTATGCATTTAAAATATTTTAGCATAAATAGCACGCTCTAAGAATCAATCACGCCATTTTCTTAACATGAAATCATAAGTTAAACTTATGTTTATGACTCATTTGTTAAGATGATATATGTTAAAATGATCAAGAAAAATTATATCAACATAATAATCAATTCGTAAAATAATTTATTTACTCGATAAGATTTAGTTGCACTCAAATTTAACAAAAAACACTAACATGCTATTATATCGTTTCGTATATTAAACTACTACATACACTATTTTATGTATACAAACATATCCCTAAAATTGTACCACTTAAACATAGGAATTAACATTTACTAGTCCACCATAAGTTTTATCCACTAGAATTTTATTTCACAAACTTCCAAATTGCCTTCAAAGGGAAATTATGAAGGCATAATTTTTTCCTGCAATTACATGCATAACCGTCCAAAACTCCAATTATTACAAGAAATCATAAGTAAATGGGTGCATTGTCCATGGATTCAATTGAGAAAAAAACTAATAATTTTCTTCATTTCAACAAAAATAAGATTTTTGTAATAACTGTTCAACAATTTTTTTTGCATGAAACTTTTTTTGCAAGATCATAACAAGCTTTTCAATGTGTTTTGAATCGTTAAAAATGGATATATGTAGCTTCTAAAATTGCATCCGAACGAAAACTCTTTATACTACAACTACTAAAATAATATACATATAAATATTTATATATAAACATTATTTTATCCTTCCATTAAATAACGTTATTTAATTAAGTTTACTATTTTTGTCATAAGAGCTCTTATATGGGTAGTTATTCGGACCCTAGCCAATGGGTTTAATCCACCCTAAATTTAGGGTACTAACAAACTAATGTCATAAAATTTTCATAAGACCTTGAATTTTTTAGGCGTTACACATCAGCTGCATCAAAGCGAGAAAGATCGTCAACATTCTTTTTTGCATGTGAACCCAAATCAAATCACCTGGTTCAAAAGTTCACACTCCTTCTTCCTTCTCATAAAGTGAATACTTCCACCTTCTTTTTCCTATCCAAACTACCTCTTTCATCAATAGGAAAAAATATTAAATCCAAAGGAGTTAGCAGATTAAAACCATACAAAATCTTTTTCTAGTTTCTTGCTCCTTTCCATTATAATTCCTTGTGTATCTTTTTCGTTGAGTCTTCACCTTATTCTTAGAGTCATTCACATCAAGAATCACACATTTTCTCTCTACATGCTCTCTATCATTTTTCTATCGTGACTCTACTCTTTTTCATTATTTTCAGCCACCTCTCTATTTTCTCTCTTTTTTCAGTCACCTCTCAAATTTCTGGAATAAAAAAATAGCAAAGNTAAAATTTGCTTTTTAATTTTATTTTTTGTTTTTTTCTTTGTCCTTTTTTGCTTTCTTTTTTTTTTTTTTTTTTTTTATTATCTCTTGGCTCTACTCTTTTTCAGTATTTATAGCTACCTCTCTATTTTCTCTCCCACTCTTCTCAAGCACTCATTTTCTTGAGATTTCGATATTGTTCTCATTTTTCCTCTCTTTTTTTCCCTTTTCTGCCTCACCTTTTAACTTCATTTGTTCCTCATAGACCCATTCTGGTGTTGAAGGAACATTAATCTATTTTTAAATCAATCATGAATCACCTTCCTATCATATTGCTATGGCCTCCCCCAACAAAATATGCCGAGCATGTATAGGAACAACATTATACACTACCTCATCACTAGTGACACCTCCCAATAATAAAGTTCACTAGGATTTGCTTGTTAACCTTGACCTCTCTACATTCATGCAATTGTTGTAACTTACAGGGTCTAGGATTAGCATAGAAAAGTCCAACTTCTCAATAAGGATGGCACTAGCTACATTGGTACAACTTTCCCCATCTATAATCTATTACACACCTTGTTGTTAATGAAGCATCTATTATGAAATATATTCTCCCTATTGATATCATCTACCTTAATGTGTACACTAAGACCACGCCTCACAACAAGAGATTCACCTTCGAAAAAGTGATATCACCATCACAATCACTAGCATCCTCCAACTCGGGCACCTCATCACTATCTCTCATCTTCAGTCACCACTTTCCCATTTTCACGAATAGTCATTTTTCTTTTGTTTGGACATTGCGATGCAATGTTCTCCTAACCCAATCATTTCATACACCCAATATCCCTATTCCTGGAAAGTTGAGAATTTTTACATGGTTTTATTTTTGCTAGCTACCTCTTCTTTCCCCTAGATGGTTCGATCTTACTCTTTCAAATAACCACATCGCTCCTATTATTATTAGAAACCAAAGAATACTTTGTATTTCCCTTTCTTTTCAATTGGCTCCACCGTCATAGCATGAGCACATCCTCCAACTCCACATAGTAGTAGTATATTTTGATGGTATTCTAGTATATAGCAGGAGTTTAGATGAGCATTTGAACTTTTGTGATGTGTGCTTGTTTTTTTGAGACAAGAACAACTCTATTCTAATTTTAAGTAGTGTACCTTTTGCATAGAAAAAATGTGGGTTTTCTTGGTTATGTTAGTACAAAAGCTATTGAAATGGATGAAGAGCCTTTAAAAGCCATAAAGTAGTATCCAACGCCTAAAGCATCAATCGTTGAGGTACAAAGCTTTCATGGTTTAGATCGTTTTTATAAACCCTTTTTCAAAAAAATGAAAAGTTGGAAGGATGGTTTACCGTCTGTAGAATTTGCTTATATGGTCATGCATTCTACAACTTATTCTCCTTTCGAAATTGTGCATGGTTTTATGGTCATTTGGATTTAATACCTTTACCTACTAATGAAAGGGTAGTTTAGATGGAAGGAAGAGGGGTTGAATTAGTTAGGTCAATCCATGAGAAGGTTCGATTTCAGATTGAAAAGAAGAATGAACATTATGCTTCTTAAGCTAATAAAGGAAGAAAATGTGTGACAATTGAACCAAGTGATTGGGTTCGAGTGCACAGAAGGAAATAACATTTTCCAGCCAAAGAAGGTCTAAATTGCATCTTAGAGGAGATGGATCACTCCAAATCCTTAGAAAATTAATGACAATGCCTACAAACTAGACCTTCCATGTGAGTATAATGTGTTTGCTACTTTTAATGCTACTAATCTTTCCCTCTTTGATGTAGGTAAAAATTGGAGGTCGAATCTTTTAAAGAGGGAGTGAATGATGAGAATCATGGAAGGCACTCTAGCAAGGATCACTTACATGCTAAGTGAGTTGAGAGTTCAAGTGCAATGAACAAGACACAAAGTTTCAAGATGGGCATGAAGGAAGAACCAAAATTTGTGCATTTGATTCAAGCTAAAGAAGAGGGAGCGAATTCTGAAAGCCATGCCCATACAAGTAAAAAAATTGCAAAACCCGTGAGCAAAACTGTTGAATCATCCCCATGCAAGGATTAATACTATGATTCATGAAATAGAACTCTGTTTGTTTAGTATTTTCTTGATGTTTTTCGAAGTAGAATAGGTTTTTAGTCTACTTATATGAGGCATATTCATTGTACCAACAAGAATAACACATTATTTTGAGAGATTAATTAAAAAGTCAGGATTCGCTTTCAAAGCGTGTTTGAGCCCCATTTTTTTTTTGCTAAGAATACATTTTAGAATAGTATATTGATGGAGAATGTATGGTTAAAAAATAAGAAAAAATTTTAGGTTTGAGTGTACTATTATTTTATTAAAGAATGTATAGTTGAAAAGAAGAGAAAAAAATATATATCGAAAATAATGGGGGTAACAAGGGCTCAATCTTGTTATTAATTGTACTAGCTAGAACTTATCAAAGATTTCCAGTCTTTAAGGCGTTCAATCCTGGAGCCTTGATTCTTAGTTCAAGAAATCATTGGGTCAAGATTCTTCATCTAATTTTAGCTTTCTTGGGATTTGTATCAAATCTCATGTGGATTCCAGAATACTAAATATGGGTTACTTTAGTTGTTAGTTATGCCATTTGAACTAATTTCACCTAGTACTTTTAAGAGATTAATAAACCATGTTTTGCACGTATTCATAGGTAAATTTGTAGTTGTTTACTTTGACGATATTCTATGTATATAACAAGAATTTAGATGAGCATTTGAGATGTGTGTTTGTTGTTTTGAGACAAGAACTACTCTATACTAATTTTAAGAAGTCTGCTTTTTGCATGTAAAAATTATTTTTTTCTTGGTTATATTGTTAGTACAAAAGGTATTGAGGTGGATGAAGAGAAAGTAAAAAGCTATCAAGAAGTGGCCAACTCTTAAAAGCATAACTGAGGTAAGAAGCTTTCATGGTTTAACTAGTTTTTACAGGTGTTTTTTTGAAGATTGTAGTACACTTGCTATGCAACTCATTGAAATTGTTAATAAAAAAGTGTTGGATTTTTTTGGGGCATCAAACAAGAGAATGCATTTAATGTTCTCAAGGATAGTTGTGTTCTGTACTTGTGTTAGCACTACCTGACTTTAACAAAAATTTTGAGATCGAATGTGATATGATAAAGAGCTTTACACTCTTATTCGAGCTTTGATGACATGGTAACACTACCTATGGCCCAAAGAAGTTTTCAATACACACCAATCATGAATATTGAAACAACTAAAAGGCCAAGGTAAGTTGAACAAGAGGCATGCAAGTGGGTGAAGTAAATTGAGACTTTTCCCATATTGGGTATAAACAAGGTAAGGAAGGATAACATAGTTGCTGTTACATGATCCCGACGGTATGTAAATTCTTTCCTTAAGTGCCAAGATGCTTAGAAATATGTTAAGGATGTGTATGCCAAGGTTACAAAATTTTCTAATATATATATATATTATGTGATAAAGGTGCCGCTCCAAAATTTTATAAGCACGAGGGTTGTTTATTTAGGAAAATTAAATTGTTCCCCTAATTTAATTGCTCCAGCACATGGTGGGGGTTTGATGACGCATTTTGGTGTTATGAAAATATTAGAAATGTTGCATGAGCAGTTTTATTGGCCTAGAAAGAAAAAGGATGTTAATCGCATGTATTGCATGCGTTATTTGTTAGAAGGCCAAATCTAGTGTTTTACCACAGGAAAAAACCTATGTTCCTAGTGAGCCATGGGTTGATATGTCTATAGAATTTTGTATTACCTATGACCAAATAGTTTACATATTCCATATTCGTGGTAGTGGATAGGTTTAGTAAAATGGCACATTTAATTCCATGCTATAATATAGATGATGCCATGAACATTCCTGATTTGTCTTTAGAGAGATAGTGCATCTCCATGGTATACCTAGGAGTATTGTGTCTAATGGGATATTATTTCCTTAGCTAATTTGGAAAATTTTATTGGAAAATTGGGGACCAAACTGTTGTTTTCTACTACATGTCACCTACAAACGGATGGACAAACTTGGGTAATTATAGAACACTAACTCATATTTTGCATAATATAGTCAAGAAAAATTTGAAATGTTTTGGAGGGTAGTTAATCATTTGTAGAATTTGCATACAATAGAGCAATGCATTCTACTGCTACTTATTTTCCTTTTGAAATTGCATATAGTTTTAATTCACTAACTCCTTTAATTTCTTTACCTATTTATGGAGGAATGATTAGAATCATGGAGGGCAAGCTAGCAAGGATCCTTTACATATATTTCAGATGGATTGGTAACAAGATCAAGGACCGAGAGTTCAACTATAACAAGCAACACAAAAAGTTTCAAGATGAGCATGAAAGAAGAAGGACCAAGCTTAGTGCATTTGATTCAAGCTAAGGTGGAAGGGTTGAGTTGGGAGCCTAGTTGGAATATTGCAGATCTTTATGAGTATGTTTCAAACAATAATGAGCATTTTTTATCTCGATGACAACTCAATTTGAGTTTTTTTTAAATGGAGAGGAATTATGTGGATCAATTAGAAGAGAAGATCCTAAATCAAATAGAAAAGCAAAAAATAAGAATGATGTACGAAAATGCATAACTTTTAGATTATTTGTCAAATTTTATTCCATGAATTCAATCAGAAAGTGTTTTTCTATTATGCATATTTTGTTGGATGACGATGTCAAACTTTCAGGGTCAAATTCTGTTGTTTAGGGATCCATTTTAGCATATTTTTTTTCCGGTTTTGAGTTAGTTTAACCCATTTTCGTTAATTTTCCAGTATTTTAGTTTTATTCAAATTAGTTTTACAAGTTAATTAGGTCTGTTATTTTATCACGTTTATCTAGTGTTTTTAGTTTAAGTCAAATTCTATTCAGATTTGCTTTACTAGTTAATTAGGTTTTTTGAGTCTACCTATAGAAGGCTTTATTTGTTGTACAAATAATAAGACATTATTTTGAGAGATTAATTATAAATGAGAATAATTGAAATATTCAGAACTTATCAAAGATTTTCAATTTGCAGCAAAACACTTCCAACCTTGGTTTTTGATCCAAGAAGCCATTGGGTTATATCTTTGATTTTAGCTTTCTTGGGATTGATATCCAATCATGAGTGGGTTCTAGGATACCATCGTGCAACAGGGTTCACAATAGTTGGTATCAGAGTTTTGGCTCTTAAAATCAGATTTTGTTTTATCATCCTTTTTGTTATCCAATTCTAATTTCTTTGTATCTTTTTCATTGTGTATTCATCCCATTCTTAGAGTTATTCACGTCCAAAATTGCACCAAGAATATTCTAGAATTGATTTGTGTACTAACAAAAAGTTTTTCTCTGTCCTTGTTTTTTTTTCCCCTTTGCGATAGATCTATTTCGTTAAGTTTGGGTAAAAAAAAAAAAGAAATAGAAAAATAAAGAAACGGGCAAAGAAAATTAAAAAAAAAAACTAGAAAAATTCAAGAAAAAGATAGTCCAATTTCAAGAATCTTTTTATTGGAATTCTTGTGGTGTTATTATCCTTCTTGTTTCTTGAGCTCTTGTTGGTTTAAACATTGCAAAAACTGAATTTTTGATTGAGTTTAGTTTCCTTAGAGAACTTGACAAAGAAAGCATAAAGGGAAAAAATGCAAAAATGGTGTGAACTTATTATCGAGAAAATGGTAATATAGAGTGAAACACTTGAGTGCAAATACGTGATGATTACTTTTTCTAGTTAATAAGATGTCTGTCTGATAAAGAAAAATTTACATCTAGTGAGGAGAACAACTGATTCTTTATGATGAAAGCCATACAACAACAATTTGAGAGAATGAAGTTTCGAGATATTAGGGAGAATGAATATGTAGGATACGGTAATTGTAAAGTTAAAAAGGTACAACCAAAAAGAGCTCCTAATGTTAAGTGGCAAGATAGGCATGATCTTAGAGCAGCATGTGATGATGAGAATGAAGTAGAGAAGGAGAATAAGGATGACCAAATCTTGATGGATCCACTCTTTCTCTTTACTTTCAGCCACTTCATTATTTTATCTTTTGTTTGAAGTATTAGTGTCACTAGAACCTTTTGCCAAAGGTCTTTCTTCTCTTCTTCATCTCATAATTTCAATTGATCCTTATAGACTTGTTTGGTGTTAATGGAACAAGAATAATAGATTTCCCATTTTTAACAAAGCTGTACCTATTTTTATACTCGTCATGTATCACTTTCCTATCATACTGCCATATCTTCCCCAACAAGATATGCCCAACATGCATAAGAACTACGTTAATGATTAGGTTTGAAGTTTTTGATAAAGATCACTGTAATAATGATTAGGTACAAATCTCTTCCTCTTGATAGCCTTTAACTTACCCCATGTTTCAATAGGCCTCTCATGATTCCTCCTCCTACGTGTTGCTAATTGATCCTACTATTTGATTGCATAATTGGAAAACTTTATCGCCGCTAGTGTCACCTTTTTCTCCTTCGACCAATTATGGCAATCAAAGATCAACTGTAACTTCTTTTCCCAAATATACCTCCAAATCGTTTCTACCTTGGAATGAAGGAATTTTCATCTTAATGCTACCTAAATTCCTATCAAACCTACCTCCACCAAAGTCTCTAGGATCTCCTCTAGGTCCCCTTTCATGCCTATCTCCTCTATTCCTCGTCCCACCCACTTCAGCCTCCGATATTTGATCATTCTCATTAGCACTATCCATTTCCTTCCCATCAACAGATTCAACTCTAAGACCACACCTACCTTTCCTCCTAACATAGGAACTCCACTAGGTTGCCCCCTTTGTAAGTTAGCTATCACCATATCTTGTCGATCCATTCTATCTTTAATTTTTCCAAATCCCACATTCATCCGCTCGAATTGTTTTTGCATGGCTCTCATCATGAAAGGTTGATTGTCTCCCTCTCTAGATATTGATTCTTTTTTATCGAACATCCTAATAACTAGAATTTGTATGCCTCACGTGCTTGCACTTATGTTTGGCTCAAATTTGGCCTTTTCCCCTTTAGTAGTTTCATCACTTTTGCATTTTTTTTTCTCTCAATGCTTTCTTTCAAGTTTTCTATGGAACTAATTGATCTCAATAAAAAATTTCCCTCTTGTGAGGTTCAAACATGTAAGAACAAGGAATTTAAGAAGGATAATGACTCGAGAAAAAAGGACCCAAGAATGGAAGGAATGAAAGAATTGAATGAAAACACAACCAAGAATTTGAAAAATCATTTCTTGAAATTGATTTACGCCTTTTCTACAACAATATTGATACCAATGGATAATTAAGTTCAGTGAAGAATGATAAGAAAGCATCCTTACTTTGATTTAATCTCTCAAAAGTTAATTAATTTACAATGAACGAATGAGGTCATATATCTATGCAACTCATAAAAACCTTAATTAAAACGGAAAATATCAAGAAAACATAAAACAAATAGGGTTCTAAAAGAAAAAAGGAAAATTAAATCACCTTCAGATTTTTGTTCTACTCGCACGTACTATTCAATTGATTTGATTATAGGTTGAAATTTTGCCTTCGTACGCGTGCTTTTGCAAGCGCCGCTTTTCGGCTATACTCCAGGCTTTGCTTCTTTAACTTCGCTTGAATTAAGTGCACCAATATTTGTTCTTCTTCGATGCTGAACATGAAACTTGATGTTTTGCTCGTTGCAATCAAAGTCTCGGCCCATGTAACTTGAATAAGTAATCCCATAGCTTCCTTGATCTTCTTTGCTCACGATATCGTCATTGATTATTCTTCTACAATAAGTGGATCCTTGCCAACTTTTGTCTCATGGTTCTCATCACTCCCACCCCTTCAAAACTAATATACGCCCTTTAGACACGAAATTGAAAAAGGAAAATTTCTAATGTTCACATTTTCGACGATGGTGAGAGGAGCTACAAGGAGCAAGCAGAGAGATGGTGTCCACAAGCTGAAATTGCCTCCATTAACATTGGCGATGGTTTAACTTTTAAGGACATTTCTTCCAAGCTCATGCTTGAGAAAAGCTAGCTCATGTGCCATGTTGGTGGTGGAGACTCTATCAACTAGACTCTCCGATGGCAGTGGCACTGTAGTTGGTATGGTTCGACGACTTTAGATTCGACAACTATAGATCTGGCAATTTGACGGTGATTATAGATCTTGCCGCTATGAGGTGGCATCATCCATTCTCCACTAATATCGTGACGAAGAACTGGAGGAGTGATGATGGAGGTATTGATAAAGAAAAGCAAAAAATATGGGCGTTTGTTTCTATAATGTCTGGCCATCGTTGTCCATGTACCTCAGTGCTGACTTTTTGTTTTTTGCATTTGCATCTGGCCGTCTTCGTTTGGAGAGGCATGTTTGTTTATGTGGTTCGTGGTTTGTGATGGTCCTTAATCATTAGACGGGTGGGGGTTTCAAATATTACATCCTTGATCCTCACTATCGAATCCAATCCCGATGGAATAAGATGGAAAAGTCGACTGAAGAATGAGAGAGAAAAGGTAGTGTGGGTTAAGAAAAATAGTGATTATGACCAGTTAATTATATAATTGTGACCAAAAATTAATTTGTGAACTATTAATTCCATTTTGTAACTTAACATGTGATTGTAACTTATAAATTTTGGGATATGTAACTGTGACCTTATTTACCATGACTCATAAGTTGTGTGTAATATTTGACTTTGACTATTTACTTTTAGGTCACAAAGGTAATCACCTAAGTTTGAAATTTTTCATAACTTTATTAAATTTGAGATTGCATTCCAAAACATTTATAAATATGAATTTTTCATTGGTGTATAAGATAGTAACTATGAAATCGAACAATATTTACAAGTCGCAAGATGATGATGAGCACAATGAGGTCTCAAAAAATAGATTATGTTATTAAATATTGTAATCTCGAAACATAGATTATGTAGTTTATATAAAAATTTGTTTCGAAAAACAAATTACTTTCAGAAATTAACTTTCATAACATCATGGTTCTCAATCCATCCATAAGGAACGAAGAGACAAAAATATGTGGGATAAATAAACTCATTATTTTTTACTTACCACAATATAGGATCTATTTGACGAGACTTTTGAAAGTCAAAAGATATTTTTGAACTAATTTTGGACATGTCTGAATAATTTTTTCAAATACTTTGTATGACTAAAAGAATTTGTAGAAGAAGTTTGTAGGAAGTTATTCTAGAAGAAACAAGAGACTTGCTAAATGAGCCCATAATTTAACTTACACAAAGTTCAAGAAACAATACTTTATGATTCTTCGAAGATATTATGTAAAAATTAAGAAAACATGTTGGTCCATGTGAAATAATCTTTAGCTTCTGTTTGTCTATCAGTTTTTAAAATTCATTTTTAACCACGTATTCTCACAATAAAATATTTTAAATATAAATTAAAATCTTTTTCCTAATTTTTAACCACACAATCACTAAAATATCACTATTCCAAAATTCATTCCCACCCAAAAAAAAAAAAATCATTTTAATGAGTATCTTAATTAAATTCATTCTATGCTATCGCGGGAGTTAAATTCTACGGTAGCATAGTTCATTTTCGAAACGCGTTTTTTCATATTTTTCCTAAAAGTCTATTTTTTGAAGGACTCTTATTATTATATCTTTTTTTTTATCTAATTCCGTTTTCAATGGTTTTTATGGGTTTCCTATAAATAGGATTAATTCTTTTTATTGTAAAAATAACACATTATTAAGAGAATTAATATGACGAGATTTGATTTCTTCTTACTCTTCATTGAACTTAATTTCGAACTTATCAAATATTTCATCTTTGTGGCATTCAACAAATTCATAGCAAGATTCATAAATTTTGTAATTAAGGGGTCAAATTCTTTCATAACTTTGGTTCCTTGATTTAATGAATTATTGGGTCAAGTTTCAAATCGAAATTTTAGCTTTCTGGGGTTGTGATTCAATCTTTTGTGAATTTTAGAGCTACTATTGCTACGTGAGTTCACATCAGGTCAACATATGGGACCACTTTAGATTAACATTCTTTAGACCTATATACATCTATACATACACTAGTTAAATTTATTGTAATTGATTAAAAGATTTTTGTATCATATTATCGATATTTATCTTTCTTTCTTTAATGTTCACACCACCATAGCGTTTTAATTATAATAAAGATCCTCAATATTTGTTTATTTTTACCTATGTTCTCAATTTTTTTTAACCTTTAATTAATTCACATTTTGTTTTCGGTGATGATTTTTATTTGAATATTCTACTAACATGCATTGAAAGAGGGATGTATTTTGTAAAACTTTTGTCTTGTTGTTTATTTTTCTTATTAAAAATATGAAAAGTAAATAAGTCTTTTCACGTCCTCTAACAAATATTTTGGATGAAAAAAGGTTGAAAATATGGTATGATAGAGATGTATTGTAATTAAAATATGGTGTAACAAAAAAAACCCAATTATAATAGAAGTAGAAAACTGATAATCTTTGCCCAAAAAAATGTAGCTAGTAACAAGATCATCCAATTATGCATATAATAAAGTGAAGAGAAATAGAAAAAAAAAATCATGTCTTTCACACTTTTTTGTGAGTTGGAAATTGAATTTAACTCCCGCGATATCATAGAACAACCAAAATTCTACGTTTTGTTTTGGGAATAGTACATGCGACAGCATAGTTATTCGACTGGCTTCCAAATTTGTTTTCTTCATTCCAATGCATCCAACTTGTTTTCACCTTCATGCCCAACATGAAACTTGTTGTTTTGCTTGCTAATTTCAAACTCTTGACCTTCGTAGCTTGAACAAGTAAATGCACGGCTTCATTGATCTTATTTGCAAGCGAAATCATCATTGGTTCCTCTTCAAGTTGAGCCTGATTTTTTGTAAGTTTGTTGCCCTCCATGGATCCTATCATTCACTCTCTCTTCAAGGAAATTCGTCCTTGAATCTTGACCTACACTAAAAAGAGAAAGATCAATAATATTGAAAGTTATTTACCTAAAACTCACCTTGAAAAATCATCTTGTAGGCTAATTCATTAATCATTTCGGACACTTGTAATGTTCCATCTCCCCTAGGATGTAATTTAGACCTCCTTTGAAAACATGTCTTCTTCAAGTTCACCCAAACCCAACCACCGGATTCAAATATAATACGCCTCTTTCTTTGAACAGCTTGAGATGCATTTTGTTCAATCTTCCTTATATCTAAACCACATCTTTCAACAATAGATAAATGAATTAAATCCAATAAAGTTAGTCGATTAAGACCACAGACAATGTCAAAATGAATAGTAGAAAATTAAGTGTTTGGTCCCTAACTTAGTCCATAAATACACCTCAAAATAGTTAAGGAACTCAAAATTGACAAAACGTGCTTTAAGACATTCACAACATATTTCAATTACATATTATATCCATCTAAACTCTTGCAATATACCCTATGTCATCTAACCTAGACATGGGATGATATCAACGTTACCATTCGTGAACTCATGTTTACCCCCATGTTTCCTTTGTTCTTCAAACTCCCCAATTGATTTTAAAACTCCTTTGCTTCCACGGGAAGCAAGTAATCAACCTCCTGCAACATTTCTATATCCAAACTAGGATACGGTTGGTACCAATAGGCATGTCCTCGTGAATCAAGTCTTCAAAATCCTGCAATAAAGAAATAGCCAAATTAGGGAGGAATTTGTTAGTTCTCACTAAAGCCTTCTCAATTTCACTCTCTTTTAAATACTTTTGACTTTTCTTCTCTCTGAATACTCTCTTTCTTCTCTCTCTCTTGTGACTCCACTTTTTTTCTTAATTTTCAGCCACTTCTCCATTTTTTTTACTCTTTATTTCCTTTTTCTCTTGTAGCACTATTATTATTTCATAATTTTCAGTCACCTCTCTATTTTCTCTCTTACTCTCTATTTTTCCTCTCTTGTTCGTCCATATGATCAATTGTTTGAGAATTAATCATATTGTGAAATTTGAAACTTTCCATCAAATTATCGAACTCATTATGCTTCGTAACAAGTGCTTCATCAATGTACTCTACTCCATCAAAGTCTCTAGGATTTCCTCTAGGCAACTTTCACGCCTATCTTTTCTATTGCTCATCATATCAACTTCAACTACCGACATTTGGTCAATTTCAACACTAGGATAATGCCTATTTTGCATCTTAATATTAACTCTTCTAGGTTGGCCCCTTCTGTAAGTTTGCAATCATTGTATGCCGCCTATCCAATCTATCCTTAAATTCCTCACACATCACATTCATCCTCTCAAAAATTTGTTGCATTGCCATGAAAAATTGATTATTCTATTCCCTAGATGGAGATCTTTTCTTTTCCAACATCCGATGAACTAGAATAATATTTTCCTCACATGTTTGCACTCGTGTATCACTTATGATAGGTACCTCCTTTTGTAAACCCACAAATCCAATGAAAAATGAACAAAAACCAGCTGCTATGAAAGTGATGAAATGAGGAAGATCAGATTAGAACCTTAAGGAAACAAAGTCGTTAAAACCCAAACCTTCAGACGCCACAAAGGTTGATCACTCCTTTAATAAGTCATATTAGAGCATTCAATCAAGAACACAAGAAGGCAAAAACAAGGGCTTTCTCCATAAGCTTCATAAAAAAGGTTCTTTTTTTTACCCATTAACATGGCTGCTCCTTTTAAACAATAAAACCTAGTATATAAGGAAGAAGAAAAACGAAATGGGCCTAAAAGATGTGGATTGGGCCCAATTGATTAAAACATAAAAGAGCCCATAGTTAATTAANGCCTCTTTGTATTGTACTTCCATGATCAAGCCTGGCAAAACCTCTTTCATCCTCTTTGTCTTTGCAGTAGTCATTGGAACGCCAATTTCTTGCAAAGGATCTTGAGAATATTTGGGAACATCAACTTGGTCAGCACCTCGATCTTCATTATTCTTCTCCTCTTTGAAAGGATTTGTTCTCGAATCACCTACATCAAATAAAGTTAAATCAGCAACATTAAAAGTTGAACTAACATTACCATAATCGCTTGGCAAATCTAGCTTGTAGGCGTTATCATTGATCTGTTCCAAAACTTGAAAATGTCCATCTCTTCTAGGCTGCAATTTTGATTTCCGTTGTGTGGGAAACCTCTTCATACACTTGGACATCCAAACCCAATCGCCAGGTTGGAAGACAACCTTCAAACGTCTCTTATTGGCTTACTTAGCATATTGCTCATTCTTCCTTTCAATGTTGGCCTGAACTCTGGCATGTGGATCCTTCACAAAATCTGCATTTTTCTTGCCATCAAGATTAGATTGCTCATTAGTAGGCAAAGGTAAAATATCTATAAGTGTTAAAGGATTAAAGCCATAAACAATTTCAAATGGAGAAAATGAAGAAGTAGAATGAACAGTCCTATTATATGCAAACTCAATATGTGGTAAACACTTTTCCCACTATTTTAGGTTCTTTTGAATGATAGCACGTAACAATGTAGTGAGTGTCCTATTAACTACTTCAGTTTGACTATCCGTTTGAGGATGTACAATAATAGAAAATAATAGTTTAGTTCCTAATTTATTTCATAGAGTACGCCAAAAATGATTTAGGAACTTAACATCTCTATCACTAACAATTGTCTTAGGCAACCCATGTAACCGAACCACGTCTCTAAAGAACAGATTAGCAATATGTGTTGCGTCGTTCCTTTTAGAACACGGAACAAAATGGGCCATTTTACTAAACCTATTAACAACAACAAATATGCTATCCTTACCGCTTTGAGTTCTTGGTAATCCTAAAACAAAATCCATAGATATATCAATCGAAGGTTGAGTAGGCCTGTGTAAAGGGGTATACAAGCCATGC
>CAIGRB010010200.1:1356-16910 GCA_903798255.1 Fraxinus quadrangulata
GGTATGGTCATACAAATTCACCGCACAGTTCCGGACGCAACAAATAGAAATTTAGAAACGTCAGAATTCACACCCATAAATCAGTTGAATTTCAAATGGTATATGTAAAATTCAACATACACCGAAAATTCTGTTATCGAACAAAAATCCAAATGACCCGAAGAAATGGATTTCACAAACAGGAATACAATGGAATAGACAAAGTTGCAGTAGTTTAGGTTAGATTAGAAATTGTTACAATAAAGAAATTTCTAGAAGATAGTTCAACTGGATGAATATTCCGTGTCACATGGTGAAAATTTTACTGAAGCCAATCTCGCACAATCGTCGATTACGATCAATCTGAACTGTCCTGTTAATTGTATCGAAGCAAGCAATTGAAGTTCGAATTTGAATCTCCATATGTTTAGCATATGGAGTTAATGTCGCGTCTATGAAGACTTTCAGTTAAAGATCCAAAAAGGGAAGTTTCATACACAGTACAATCGAGATTCTGATGGGGGTTATGCAGTAACTTCGGATAAAACGAAATGAATTAATATATATTAATCAGGTGTATATGATTTTCAAAATTACATGGTCACATTTTGAAAATTAGAAAAAAAAAAAAAATACTTGATTGCAATAAAAAATTTGTGATTAAAATTCAAAGACAGTTACAACAATGCATCCCGTAGAATTAGAAATCCTCCAAATCAGGTTCAGCAAAAAAAAAATGCAGGCTAAAATCTTCAATTAAAAAAAATGCAAAATCTTCAATTAAAAAAAATGCAGAAGAACTTGAAATTGAGAAAAGCCCATGACATTTGGATAACAATAGATTATTCAAGTTATTGTATACAATATAGAGATTTTATCACAAGATATTTCAATTTTTGTATTTAATATATATTATTTACAATATATATAACGATTAATTCACCTTTTTCCAGGGTTAAAAGCTTACTAGGTATGTTGGTTTACTATTTTATATGTTGTTTGTTCTAAATTTGGATTCAATGAATTTTATGAAATTTTACACATTTTATGGTGATACTACTAATTGAGTTGTTAATTTTCCATGGTGTTGTATTAATTCTTCATCGAGATCTATCTACAATAAATTAATAATTATTTCGAGATTATATAAAAAATTCACGATGCATTACATACTATGTTGGATGTAGTAATTTTGAATTGACATTACTCGAATTTATTATACTTACAAGTTTGAATTTGGGTGTGACCCGAATTCTTTGTTTGAAGTATTGAAAAAATCTAATTGAAGTACACGTCAAGGAGAATTCAATGTTTAAATGCTATTGGAGTCATATGTCAAGTTGAAGTTCTATTTTGGAATCCCACACGGAGTTGAAATTGGTATTGGACTTGAAAAAGAGTTCGGAATCGAAAATTTATTTTTTTCCAGGGCAGAACACCCGGTGCCGGTCTCGGCGTCGTGGCGCCCACCTGAACTGTTTTGGGTCCACGTTTTTCTCTCATTTTTCGTTTTGGACTCGATTTTTTGACATCCTCCTTCATCAACAATTCTACTAAGAGGGTTTGGACATTCGCTACATGTTCCCTATACATATTAAGCTCTTCTATACAATTTTAAAGAGTAATAAAATAGATTACTAGAATTATAGGATTCATTGTAATTTTCTCTCTTAGTCAATAAAATCTCTTAATTCTTCAACTATATTTCTTGTCTTTATTAATTTTTTTTCTTGATCTAATACTTCATCATTTTTCATAAAATTTCAATAATTCATTCCGGTGGTTGGTTTCATCAAGTGGTATTCAAACAATACATAATTCTTGTATTTCCAACATTATTAACACTCGTCCAGGCATATTAATATTTCTTACAACAAGAGATATTTGGTTGTTTCACAACAAATGGTATCAGAGTGATTCTGGTATTTTGTTTGTTTCGCAACAAGTGGTATCAGAGTCTAGGTTCACGTCAAGGGGTTCTCGCGTTGATTCGATTTGTTCGAGATTTTTTATCCATGATGGCTTCCATGAATTATTACATTCCGCTTTTGGATCAGAGCACTATATTTTTGCTATGATGAGTTAAGATGTGTGCAATACTTGTACAGTTGGATTTGGATGATGCATTGTTGAGAATTGACAAGATACCCGCAATTTTGACCACAGAGGAGAAGTTGCGGAAAGATAAAAAAGTAATTTCTTACATTCATATTCATCTATCAAATACTATTTTTAGGACGTTTAGAAAGAGATTTTAGTAGTTGCTCTATGGTTGTAGTTGGAGCAATTGTGCATGACTAAAAGTTTGACAAACAAGTTGAACTTCAAGCAGCATTTATACTTTCATCGAATGGCAGAAGAAGGATCATTGGAAGATCATCATGCTGTAATTAAAGAGATCATCGCTGATTTAGAAACTTTGGAAGTGGAGTATGATGAAGAAGATTTGACCTCTTTATTTTCTTCATTTAGAGACACGATCTTGTATAGTCGTGACACCATAGAGGAGGTGTATGATGCTTTATATTCAAAAGAGAAGATGAAGCATCTGGTTTCTAAGCCAGAGATGGAGAAGACATTATTGTTCATGGTGGTTCTGGAAGGGGTAGATCGAAGTTTAAGTTTAGTAATCTGATTTGTGACTACTACAAGAAAAATGGGCACATAAATAAAGATTACTACAAATTCCAGATTAAAGAAAGTTTTGTTGCAAGTCAATATGAGAAGCAATTAGTTATTTTAGGCGAAGAAGACTCGCGGAGAATTTTGATAGAGATCTTTTGACTATTTCTACATCGAGTCTAAACCAAAGGATTGGATTCTAGATTCAGCATGTATGTTTCATATGTGTCCTAATAAGGAGTTGTTTAATACATATGAAATTGTTTTCAAAGTTGTCGTGGTTATGAGAAACAACGCACATTGTCGGGTTGCTGAAATTTGTACGATCAGATTGAATTTTGGATGAAACAATTAGAACACTTGGCCACGTTCGGCATGTTTCGATTTTGAAAAAGAATCTCATCTCATTGTCTATCCTTGATTCAAAAGGCTATGAATTCTTTGGTGAAGGTGGAACTTTAAAGGTTTGTATGGGTGCCCAAGTTGTATTGGAAGGACATAAAATCTCTCAGTTATTCATCTTGTAGAGTCGTACAGAATTTAGAAGAGTCAATCAGCACATGTTCAGTACCGTAGTGAACATTCAGTGTGCAATATCTTTAGGAGCTCGTAAAGGGTCAACTTTGAAAAATACTACTCAGGGGAGTTCAGGAGATATTGATAATGCCGCTTTGCCACCATCACCTATAGTATCATTGTATTAAATTGCTAGAGACGAACCCAGTGGAAATGGTATGTGGATGCTGATTTTGTTGAACATACTTTCAACGTAATAGAAGGTGTACAACCTAGTAAGGGGCCTCCTGTAAAAGTATTTGGTATTGATTCTGTTTTGGAGTGTGTTACAACCTATTTTGGTAAATTATAAAATCATTATGATTTTTTGAGAATTTGAGATAATTTTACAAGAGTAGTGAGTGGATTCATTGTAATAGGTGGAGTATTGTGTTTTGTTGGAGAAATTAAATTTTTTGGTTATTGTTGAAGAAATCATTTCATTCATTGGTGAGATTCGTGTCAATATGGATATTGTTAGAATTTGTGTGTGACTCGAATTCCTTATTTAAAGTATTGAAGAATTCTAATTGAAGTGCACGTCAAGAAGAATTCAATTATGGAATGCTATTGGAGTCCTATGTCAAGTTGAAGTTCTATTTTGGAAGTCCATTGAGAGTTGAAAATTAGTATTGGACTTAAAGAAATGTTCGGAATGGAAAAAACAATTTGAGAAATTTCATAATGCATTACATACTATGTTGGATGTAGTAATTTTGAATTTATGTTACTGGAAATTATTATACTTACATTATATGTTATGTTTGCTATTCTCATGGAGCTATAGATTTCATTAATGCATTTGTCAATTATGGAAGATTTTGGAATAGAACAATGAATATATGGACTTGGAGGTTGCTAGGATTTTTCTACTGATTTGATGTATATACACCAATCTAGTTGATAATCTTTTTAATCGGTTAAATATGGATTGAAAACAATAGCAATCACGATACAATATTGAATTTAACATAACATGTTCCCTAACCTTCTATTTGGAGCTCAAGAGAAAGGATCATAATCTAAACTGACTTACGTTCTATATTTAGGTTGAGCCGATCTATGAAGATAATACTATTGTAACTTCATAGCGTCAACCACATTAATGGCATCTTTCTAGTTTCGGTGTATCTGAAATTCTAAGATTACAAGTTTGTGAAGTTTGGATACTTGATGGACATAACGCCTATAGAATACCAATTATGGTTAAAGTGGCGTATGAACTTCGTGAAATGGTGCCAAATATAGAAATTAGAAATATCATACAAAAAGAGTATGTGGTTGGTTGTTTGGGTTACAAATATGTTTTATTCAAAATTTACTTGTACATAAAAACACATTAATCGAAAAAATTATCTGTAAGCAAAAAAATTACTTAAAAATTTACTCATAAGTAAAAAAATCACCTTCTACTTATGAGTAAAAATTTACTCATAAGTGTAAACAATGTTTAATTATAAAGTGAAAATATTAACTTTAAATTTGAAGTAAATATCAACTTCTATTTGAAAACTAACTTATAAATAGAAAACACTTATGTAACGCCACATTCTTAACTCTTTTGGTTACTGTGTTTATCTTAATTAGTTGTATTAATATTATACTTACTCTTTAATAGCATAATTATCTTCGCCTTGACTAACCATGTTGTTGCAGTGGAATGTACATTAAATGCCTTAAAGGATCCACGTGTCTAGTAGTTCTAAACTTAAGATAAATATAATTTCATTTTACTTTGGAAGCTCTTGAAATTATGCTAAATTTAAAGCGAAATTTTAGTTAAATAAATAAATAAAAACTTTGTTGATATGTGTAAATACTAAAAAATTTCATTGACTAGAATAATAATAAAATGAAATGTATGTTATGATTTCCAATAGTAATTATTGTAAATGTTTACTTACTAAAAAAACTTTTCAGTCTAGTCAAACGTGCCTAAGTAATTTATTTTCATGTATGAAATTTATGAACATTTTAAATTGTTGGTCAATGGTGTGCATGTGACCCCCAAGTACAGGCCTTGTGAATTATAACTCACTGTAATGCACATTATTAGAATTTCTTTTCTACTCATCATTAAATGATTTAGCCCCTGTTTGTTATATATTATTTCAAAATTCATTTTCAACTATATATTCTTCTATAAAATAATATTTTTAATCATATCAATAAATTTTCCTTACTTTTTAATCACATATTTTTCATCATATCACTATTCAAAATACATTCTTTCCTCAATAATATCCATCAAATACACCCTTAATATTTTGTTAGTAATTTCTTATTTTGCATCTGAACGGTCTGCTAATTAGTATGATTTTTGCATCTCATTTTAGTGGAAAGATGGACACACAAATTAGTTTCAAAGCATATGAAATTTAATTTTCTTTTTCAATTATGTGAGATTAAAACGCACTTGAAAAGTAAAGTATTACCTTAATTTGTGTGAATCTAAAATGCATTGACAAAGCTAATTGTAAATTGGCCACCTCTTTTCAGTAATTGATAAATGCTAAAGTGGTATTCAAGACGAGTTAACAATAAGTCTAATATAATAATAACATCAAATGATGAGCTTTAGGGATGGCAAAAAAGATCATCAGCTCGAGCGACTCGGACTCCGCCCGAAAAAAGTCCGAACCGATCCCGGCCCCGGCTCAGTTCCACCTAGCCGAGGCTCGGGCTGAGCCCCCATTTTGGAGCGTCGGCTAGATCCCGAGTTAGCCTGTGTGGCTCGGCCTGTCCGTGTTTAAGAAAAAATAAATAAAACGGTCGAATCTAAAATTTTTGGTCGAGCTTTTGTTCGGCTCAGGTCGGGCCTATAAATGCTCAAACCTGTTTTGCTTGAGCCGAACCCGAGCTTTGAGTTTCGGCTCATGGCTCAACTCAACTTAGCTTGTTGACATGGCTAATGAGCTCGATGAAATTTTTCTTAATCAATGGTAATAAACTAGGAAATTGGGCACGTTGAGTGGTAGGTAGCTAAGTACATCTCCACTTGCAAAGTAAACTCGTGAAGATTTCAGGTAAGTAAACCTCCCTTTATTTTCACGTGTAGTCGTATATGGTTAAATGTGTGAACATGTTGCTTATATTGTCCTTACGTAAACATGATAATTGATCATTACTTTTCATGTTATAAATGCTTCTCATGACCTATTCATGCATGTCAATACATTCATAAGCATACATGAAGTTTCAAGAAATAAAAAGTTTCCAAATGTCAATGAGTCGATAAATGTTTTTTTTTTTTTTAAAATGTATCCCGAATGTTTATTACAAGGTGTATGTCTATGTCATAAAATGTGTGAATGGAAAATGGCGCATGGGGGATTGACACACCCGACCAATGTTCATTGTTAGTGTTAACTGCTCTACGATACTACCGATAGGACTCGACTGGGTTCCAAATAATAATTGTCCAATGCATTGTGATTGGCTAGGCGATACACCAAGTGAACTCACGATATTAATGTTAAGATTTTAGAGAAATGAAAGAAATGGGATATATATTGAGAAATACTTTTATTTTAAAGTAATTCATGTACATATCATAAGTATAGATGATATGCATGCGGTTTGCTTACTAAGCGTTAGCTCATTCCACGTTATCCCTTTCCATTTCAGACGATGAATGAAGGCAAAATGGTTCGAGATGACGACTTGTGGTAAGACGGACTCAGTACTATTATATTTAAATATTGAATTTTTTTTTTGTAATTGAAATTAATATTCGATTTAATTGTTTTATTTTTTAGTAAGCACAAATCATTTTAAAATAATTAGTCACTAATATTTATTATGTAAAAAAAAATTTAATCATTTTTTTGTATGTATGATTTGAAGAGAAAATGGGATGATAATACTTCCAGATGTAGGTATCTAAATTTGGGGGTTGTTACAACTTATGAGAAAAAAAAATTTATACAAGAAATTATAAATTCAAAATTTCACAAAGATCCATATACACAATTTTATTCTTTAAAAAACTTTTAAAATCGGTGAATAATAAATTCCTAAACAAGGATTTTACTATTTTTAAACTTACTACTAAAATCAGTTAAAATCAATCTGCTTATAAATGTTTAAAACCGATACTATAAAAAATATCCATAATCAATACCCTTAAATAGGGATGGCAAATGGACCAGTCAAGAAAAGCCAGAGCCGGCTCGACTCGGGGCTTGGGCCAAAGTCAAAATTTTGAGACTTGGCACGGGCTAGTTTTGGCCCTTGGACCTTGTTAACGTTTTGCAATTCAAAGTCTATTAGTTGCTAGGTTTGCCTCTAATTAATGTCTTTAATGGGTTTCTTGAAATGGAATTTGTTCTATTTTATTCATCAGGTTCAAGAATTTTAAGTTCTATTTATTTTTGTTTGAATTGCTGGGATGAAAACCAAAGATATGTATCTTGACTTTTGTTTTATTAGGTTGATGAGGAATCTTGAATTTAGTTGGTTGAGAAATGAACATTATTATAATTTTTCATTTCTTGAATTGATTTTTTTTTTTTTTTGGTTACTCAATGCTCTTAGTTAATACTTGCTAATCATCATTTATTTATTACTTTTTTTTTCATGTCTTCAGTTAGAAAACATAGCAGCGATTTCAGTTGTATTGTGATTTTAAAATGTGAGTATTTTTTTTTTTTTTTTATTGTTAGTAAAACTGTAAAATCGTGTATATAATTGTACTTTACATTATTCTTCAATTAGAATTTCACAGATTAAAAAAAATGAGTTGGTTGGTTCGGCTCGTTGAAGCCCGAGCCAAGCAACAAAATTTTGGTTGAACTTTGGCCGACTCAGACAAAAAAAACTTGAAACTTTATTTTATTTTATTTTGCCGGACTGTGCACGAGCCCTCACGCTTTGTCTCGCAATTCGATTCGTTGACATCCTTACTTCTAAACTCCCAATCGGGCCCTTAGAATACAAAACAAGCAGTACATGAGTTTTATCTTTACAATAGCCAAAACCTTTGCAATTTAGAAATGTCCCATCAATCATCCCTGTCATGGTGCACTACTTACGCGGGACTTAGTTAATTGGACTGCAACTCCAGAAATGGAACTACTATGATACACTATCAGCCCTTGTTAGTCTGTCATTAAATCTCAACTTTTTTTTTTCGAAGTCAATTTCAACCTCACATTTTTCATAATAAAGTATTTTATTCGTAAACCAATTTTTTTTTTCTACTTTTTAAGAACACATCTTTCAAAAATATACTATTTCAAAACTCATTTTCCTATCTTAATGATATACAAATGGGGACTGTATATCGGGACTAAATCTCGGCCATTCACATTTTCTCCATTTTTGTTGAATTTGAAACACAAGAAAAATATTATTTTATTAACAAAATTCTCTACACATTTTAATTACACACCAAATTACTCTCCACAGCTTCTCTCTTACTCGATGCTCACGTACATATTACTCTCACACCACTTTCTCTCAATTCACACTCACTACAATGGCTAGCTGAGGCTCTTATTTATACTAAACAATGTCGGTGGCTGCTCATTCTATTCAGTTCTATTATGTCTATTATGGTTGTAAATTGGCCATTTATTAGAGAATGCTCTAGATTCAATTTCTTCTTTCTTCAATAGTGACAACTCAGAACATGGAACCCATAGCACTCAATAAACTTTCAAATTTTTATTCTCAATTCTTCCTTGCTTTTATTTTCACTCTTTTTTACTGATTTCTCAAAATGTTGCTTTGTGCGACTCAAGGTTATTATTTCTCGTCAAAATATTATCCTCTCTTCGATTTTCTTGCTGTTTTCAGTTTTTTTCCCTCCTAAGAGGTAAAAATTCTTATTAATATCCGACACAATCCTCATTTTCTCAACAGTTCATGCGACCACAATCACGGGCTAAGAAACTTCATGAAGAATGAATTGTTCCTTTGAAAAATGTTGCAGATATTTATGAGGTATGATTTTTGTTCCGAACTTATCCTTAAAAATCTAATGGTTATGAATGCTAGTCCTAATGGAAATTTTCAGCCATCAGAAATTTATGACCTTCTGTCTTGGAAAACTGAGAAGTAGTCCTTGGTCCGAACTAGATGGGCTTCAGCCAGAGACAAAGATCATTAATGAACAACTTGGTAACATAAACTTATAAGGTTTTCTCACTATCAACAGCCAACCAGCAGCCAACTGTTGGTAATATGCCGTCCTTTTGCTTTCTCTTATTTATGTTCATTTCGAATATTAAGTTTTAATTACCACGTATAAGTTAATTTTGGTTCAAGGCTGCATAAATTTTAAAGATACACGTTAATGACTAAAAATAAGGAGTCAATGGAGTGTACAAGATTCATGGGACTAAAATAAAACACACATCCTATGGTTGTTTGACTTGAAGAGATGGAAGATTTTACTAGTGAAGAAAATAAAATATGAAGAGAAGCTAGTTTAATTTTCTATTATTTGGTTTTGATGAGATACGAGATTGAAATGGTGTTTGCTTTTCCAGTTCAGTATCTGGTAATACATTCCCAAGCCTACTCCTTCATAGTTGGATCATGTCAAATTCGGGAAGTTGCATATAGGGCTATCCATTTTTATATGTTACACCACTTCCCCAGAATGGCACCAATCAATCCTTTGGTAGTACGTAATCAACAGAGTAGAATTGATCTACTCCATTTATTGATCTCCGCTGTGATCAACTTCATTCGTAGCTTGATTGGGGCGTCCTCAATGATGACCAAGGCTGAGGTGGTGATCAACACGCCGAAAACTTGAGCAGAATTGAAGTTTCTTGGCAGCATCTTCTTTGTGCAAAAAAGCTTTTGATTGAACCCTATGCATAAGACAGGACTTTTATCACCTTTTCTTCCGCCATCTCGCTCATATTCGCTACCATGAATATGAATGGATAGGGCAGGTCTAAATGGCATGCTCCTCCGTGTTCGTTCCATATCAATTTGGCTTAGATTGTGGGGTGATGACGAGAATGGTCTACTTCATCAAGTAGGTAAAGTAGACATTGAACCAGTTTGCCTCTTTTCTTTCCCAATCATCTCAAATATGGACACCTTTTGAGGTTGTTCTGTTCTTCTCTTTTCGACGTATAAATCAATATTAAGAATTACGACTTGGATGGATTGCAGTTTCTAGGCTGTCACAGTGGATGATGTTTGGTAAACACCTCAAATCGGATTTATAGCTAGAACTTCCATATTATCCTATGTAATTCACCGTATTTTCTTATACCTCATTTATATCTAGTCATCTATAACAAAGAGATTTATTTAAATCTCTTCGTTATTTTCACCTGAATTTGTTGAATGGTATTCCTTGTTCTTTCTCCACATACATTTGCACACACAAAAGCATGTATATTCATGATGCCCATTAAACTAAAGGATACATTCGTGATGATTAATATGGATCCCAATAACTCACAACTACTGGTTATTCTTTGCATTTTAATTTTGATTTTGCAGGATGGGGTGGGACAGGTAGATATGTTTATCAAAAGGCGTACTTGGAGTTCTGCTGTTCTCCACCGAAGTTGAATGCACCTGTTGAGAAATGCAAATCGTTCCCATTCTTGACCTACATGGCTGTCAAGAACCTGGTTTTCCAATGTCAACCAAACTGATGTGAATGCAGTGACATGGGGAGTCTTTCCTGCAAAGGAGATTATACAACCAACTGTCGTGGATGCTGCCAGCTTCTTGGTATGGAAAGATGAAGCATTTGAAACATGGTCAAGAGGATGGGCGAAGCTCCATCCAGAAGGTGATCCATCCACAAAATTACTTGAAGAGGTCAGAGTTTTCATATTATCCTATAATTTTATAATATTTGTCATTCTCCGGACTTCATTTATTCATTGATAATTCACTTGATTGTTTGTTACAATTGAAGCAAGAAATTGTTTAACTAAACTGAAGCCTGTTAATCCCTGTAAGTTGATTCAAAGCTGAGTTGTATCAGTTAATAAGATGCCAGCCAGGACTATTCAAATGAGTTATAAAGCTTTTTTGTGCAAAGGATCTATCCTCAATGTTCTTGCTCGCTTTCTTAACTCCCCTATTTATTACAAGGAAATGAACTCTGGGTTCGAGTTCAAAGTACCCAAACCTACACTGAATTATTCTTCAAAATTAAAGTTTATGGAGGCCCACATAGTAAACTTGATGCTTGTTATGAATCGTGTGCATTAGATTAGGAGTAAATCTGATTTATATGGTAAGTGTATAAGCCTAGAATTACTTCCTCATTAGATAGGATTATTTTCTTTAGAGAAATATCCTCTACATATGTATATATATATATGTACCCATTTATGAAGAATTATTATTGTAGTTTTCCACATCATTCAACATGGTATCAGAGCTAAAGTTTGGTACTTACCTCTACTTCTTCATCTTCCGCTAGTTTTTTCTTCATTTCTTCACCATATTCGTTCTCCTTCAATTATAATCCTTCTTCCCTTTTCTGTTCTGGTCGGAAACATGGTTAATTGATGATGGCATTTCCACTCGAGTCGGTCTGAAGTGTTGTGCAGAGGAGCCCGGTCTTGTGCAGTGTTTTCAGACTTCCTTCGGCGGTTTGGTTGTGGATTTGTGGGTGAATCAACAGTTGTAGTGACGTAGGTACTCTTCCGATGTTGTCTATTGATGCTAGATTTCTTTAAACCGCAAGCATACGATGTCAAATTTTAATAGTGAGAGTAGAGCATCGTTTTCCACAGGGATTGAAATCAAATCATAATAATTCCTGTAATTAAAATAATCTTAATTTTATCTAGAATGTATAACTGCTGAAAATCTGGTTCTGCAAGGTTATAGACTCCATCATGTAGTCTAGGCGAAGATCAGTCCACTCCTAAAAAACATCAAATCTGGATTGGAGTCGATCAAATTTTTCCTCCATATTGGTATGGCACTCTTCTTGTGCACAACGGTTTCTTCTAGCTGGCCGAGGTTGGGATGATGCGGATCTGCAGTCCTGTTATTGCTTTGCAATCAACTTCTAAATCTTTTAAATGTCCGTGTCATATAACGCACTTAAAGTACCCCATTGATGCCCATTCTCAGTGAAACGCACCCCAGCTTCGATACACAGATCAGAAATTAAGGCTGGGTACGGCAAGCCTCCAGTTATGGTATCCTTCAAGTAGTATAAAATGTTATTTTGAATCACTTGACCAACATCGATACTCATCCCTTGTAGGATTGAAAAGAGCAAGTACACTTTATCTTTTGTCATATCTGTGGTGTGTCTAGTTGGCATAAATCGTGCACAAATGAATAAAAACCACACCTGTCCATCTAGATAAAGGTAATTTGAATCAAAGTTGACCGGTTCTCCGCTAGAGGAAAAATTCCAAAAGGCTTGCTCACCTCCCAAACTTTGGAGCAAAGAAATGTGATCAATGCAACTGTCAAGGAACTGGTGATATTCATCCCTTTCAATAATTGGGAGTTCGTAATGGGCATTGATTGTTTGCTTGTCAAATTTCACCGATTTTCCACGTACCATGACTGTATACTCCTGTCGGTCAATTGCATTGGAATAAAACTCCTTAACAAGATTTACCACAACTTTGGGAGGAGATGCCGTAAATTGCTCCCATTTTCGATTGACAATGGTCTGATATAGTGACCTATGGTGGCTGCAATGTGGAATGAGTCCACATTCTTCAACTAATGATTTATTCAAAATCTTATCTTGGTACTGTTTATGAGTTTCCGGACTTGTGAATTGCTTTAAATTCCCACCGGAAGAACTTGAATGACTAGCCTGTCGGCTTGATGATGCTCTTGATCGCTTGGGGACATTGTTCAAGTTCTTGCTCATTGTTGCAATCAAACCTTTGTTCACATGCAGGGACAATAACACAACAAACTATTATCACCTTGCAATTTATCCCAAAAAGTCTTATTCAACACCCCAAGCTTTTCCCCCATAGTGCACTTCACTAACAAAATTATAAAACCAGTTCAGCCCCTCACAGAACTTTTATCAAACACTTCATATGCACAAATATTTAATTAATGGTGTTGGAATATGCCCTCAATACATAATGTCTACCATCCAAAAACAACATCAAAAACCACATTATAGAGAGTGTAAACAAGAATTATAACACTTACACCCGTCTTTTGAATGTGAGAAAGTGGGTAGTTTGGAGTTGCCCTCCTCCTTTTTTTATAAATTGATGAAAGGTAGTTAATAATGTTGAGAAAATGAGGAAATGTGAGCTTTTGTTTGTAATAATGTCAATTGGTGATGGTTAAAGTAGTAGGTGATGAGGTGAAATGGGGAGAAGAAGAGATTTGAGAGGTTAGGGCTTTGGAGTGAAATATTGGGGCACCTTTTTTTTTAACAGACCGAACGGGCGCATGGACGCCACTTCATGGTGTGGGGGCGCCGACGATAAAATTTAAAATTTTTTTTATATAGGCGCAACTACTCTCATTTGTTCTGCCAAAATTGTGGTAAAATTCTGAACCACTAAACTATTATATTTTTGTCCCCAATTTAATGCCCCTATAAACCTGTTCAATAAAAAATAACTACAATTAGAAATTTACTAAATGAACTTAAATAAATGTGATAAACACAACTAAACATGAAAATAAAAGGAATTAAGGTTTAGAAAACTTGGGTTGCCTCCCAAATAGCGCTTAGTTTAACGTCATCAGTCCGACTCTCCTTTTGTTTTAGCTAAGTTCTGCCAAATTGATAAGAGACACATGACGCTCTTCTTGTCTATAATAGTGCTTGATACGTTGTCCATTGACCCTGAATGTTGTGTTATCCTTACCTTTTAGCTCAACCGCACCAAATGGAAATACCTTTGAAATTGTAAAGGGGCCTGACCGCCTAGACATCAATTTCCCTGGAAAAAGTTTCAATCTCGAGTTGAAAAGCAATACTTGTTGTCCCGATGTAAAACTCCGTTGAAATATGCTAGCATCATGCCAAGATTTCATCTTCTCCTTGTACATCCTTGCATTCTCGTAAGCTTCATGTCGAAACTCATCCATCTCATTCAGCTGTAAAAGTCTTTGCTCACTAGAACCCTTCCAGTCAAAATTTAACTTCTTTATTACCCAAAATGCATGGTGTTCAAGCTCAACTGAAAGATGATACGTCTTTCCAAAAACCAATCGATAAGGAGTCATGCCTATCGGTGTTTTGAAAGCTGTACGAAAAGCCCATAATGCATTGTCAAGCTTGAATGCCCAATCCTTACGGTTGTGGTTGACTGTTTTCTCCAAAATCTGCTTGATTTCTCTATTGGAGAGTTCTGCTTGGCCATTTGCCTATGGGTGATATACAAGAGTCTTCTTGTGTCTCACCCCATATCATGCCAAAAAATTAGTCATCAGTTTGTTGCAAAAATGTGTGCCTTCATCATTGACAGGTGCTCGGGGTGTTCCAAATCGAGTGAATATATTCTTTTTAAGAAACTTGAGGACTACTTTAGCGTCATTTGTAGGTGTAGCTACCACTTCAATCCACTTAGAGACATAATCAACTACCAATAAAATAAATACTTGACCACAAGAAGGTGGATAGGGGCCTATGAAATCAATTCCCCAAATGTCAAATAGTTTTACTTCCAACATGTTTGTCAATGGGAGTTCATGGCGCCACGATATATTGGCTTGACGCTGGCAACGATCACATGAATTCACATATATATAGCTATCACGGAACAGAGAAGGCCAATAAAAATTGAATTGTAACACCTTTGCTGCAGTACGTGTTGGGCCCAAATGACCTCCATATAGTGAAGAATGGCAATGATGAAGGATAGATTGAGTTTTTTCGATAGGGACACATCTCCTGATGACTTGATCAGAACATCTCTTGAATAACAATGGGTCATCCCATAGATATGACTTGGTGTAAGAATTTCTTCTTTTGTTGCCGAGCACAATCTGGAGGCAAAACACCACAAGTTATGTAGTTCACAAAATCAGCATATCATGGAAGTTTTGCTTCAGTTACAAAGAGTTTTTCATCAAGGAATTCTTCTTTGATAACTCCATCATCTGTCTTTTCCCGCCCTTCAAGTCTAGATAAATGGTCTGCTACAACATTCTCACTCCCTTTCTTATCCTTGATCTCAATATCAAATTCTTGAAGTAAGAGGATCCAATGAATCAATCAAGGCTTTGCATCCTTTTTTGCAAACAGATAGTGAATAGTAGCACGGTCTGTATACAAAATCACCTTAGTCCAAATAACGTATGGCCTGAATATATCAAATGCAAACACCATCGCTAACATCTCTTTCTCTATTGTTGTGCAGTTCTGTTGAGCATTATCTAGAGTCTTACTTGCATAATAGATTGCTCTAAAAATTTTATCTCGTCTTTGACCTAGGACTGCCCCAACTGCAAAATCA
>CAIGRB010010200.1:18508-39774 GCA_903798255.1 Fraxinus quadrangulata
AATAGCCACAATTTTTGCACGGTCAACTTCTACTCCTTGAGATGAAACCCGATGGCCTAGCACAATTCCTTCTCGAACCATGAAGTGGCATTTTTCCCAGTTTAGCTCGAGATTTGACTCTTTACATCTTTGCAAAACTTGACCCAAATTATCAAGGCACGTATCAAAAGAAGAGCCAAAAACATAGAAGTCATCCATAAAAATCTCCATGATGTCCTCCACCATATCTGAAAAAATGGCCATCATACAATGTTGAAATGTGGCCAGTGCATTGCACAACCCAAAAGGCATCCTCCGGAAGGCATAAGTCCTATATGGGCAGGTACAAGTTATCTTCTCTTGGTCTTCTGGTGCAATAACAATCTGATTATAGCCCGAATATTCGTTAAGAAAATAATAGTATTGGTATCCCGCCAAACGGTCAAGCATCTGACAAATGGAAGAGGAAAATGATATTTCCTTGTGGCCTTGTTAAGTTTTCGGTAATCAATACATACTCACCATCCTGTAACAGTCCTTGTGGAAATAATCTCATCTTTCTCATCTTTAACTACAGCCATTCGACCCTTCGTAGGTACCACCTGCACCGGACTCACCCATGCACTATTAGAGATAGCATAAACAATACCCACTTTTAACCACTTTTGAATCTCTACTTTCACCACTTCCTTCATTGCTGGGTTTAGACACCTTTGATGTTCAATTGATGGTTTGTATAAATCCTCCATCAATATCTTGTGCATGCATATAGCAGGACTGATTCCTTTAATATCAGCTATAGACCACCCAAGTGCTAATTTGTGCTTCATCAACACTTAAAGTAACTTCTCCTCTTCCACAATAGACAATGATGAAGAAATAATTATCGGGAGGGTAGAATCATCTCCTAGAAAAGCATATTGAAGTGTGTCGGGTAATTGCTTCAAATTCATCTTTTCTGATTTCGATTCTGTTTGGTTGCCATTCCCTAACGTATCCCTTTCAAAGTTTGTCTCATTTTCTTCTTTCAATGCTTCCAAGGCGTTCACAAATTGCATAACTTCATCATTTTATTCAGCTTGACTAACAACTGAGTTGATAATGCAACTCTTAAGAGCATCATTCAACAATTCAATCTGTTGGATCTCTTTCACACAGTTTCCTATCGCATCAATGCGATTACACGAGCGATTTTCTTCTGGGAACTTCATAGCTTGATAGATATTAAATATGACTTCTTCACCATTGACACGCAACGTCAACTCTCCATTTTTTACATCTATCAAAGCTCCTCTAGTTGGTAAAAATGGTCGCCCAAGAATCAACGAAACTTCCCTGTCCTCTTCCATCTCAAGGACCACAAAATCAGCTGGAATGATGAACTTATCTACTTTCAACAATACATCCTCTAGAACTCCCGAGGATAGTGAGAGATCTATCCGCCAATTGTAATGTGATGGTGGTTGGTTTTACATTTCCAAGTCCCAATTTTTGAAACAGAGAAAGGCATCAGATTTATACTCGCTCCCAAATCACATGTCTTTTCAAAAAATGATCCTCCAATTGCGCAAAGAATGGTAAAACTTCCAGGATCCTTTAGCTTCTGTGGCAACTTTCTTTGGATAATAGTGCTACATTCCTCTGTTAACTTGATTGTCTCAAATTCTTCAAGTCTTCTCCTCTTTGCCATGATGTTCTTCTTAAATTTGACATAATTCGGCATTTGCTCCAAGGCATTTGTAAAAGGAATATTAATATGAATTTTCTTGAAAATTTCTAAAAATTTAGCAAATTGAGAATCAAGTTTTTCTTTTGAAATTTTTGAGGAAAACGAAGAGAAGGTTTAAGAATCGGAGGATTATCCGAAAATAGTTTGGATTTGGGCTCTTCAGCATCCTTTGATGCTTCCTGATCAGTTATGCCTTCAGTGGCTTCCTCTTTTTTTATCGCCTTGGTCACTGGATGTTACCCTCCTTGGAGAAGTGTCTGATTTTGTGCTTTTGTATTGTGGAACTTCAAGCTCTTTACCGCTTCTAAGAGTAATAGGCTTACAATGCTCCTTCGGGTTCACTTCTGTATCACTAGAGAACCTTCCTTTTTGATGAACATTCGAAGAGGATGCTATTTGGCCAATTTGTGTATCGATTGACTTGAGATAAGTCTCAATTCCTTGCAACCTTGCCTCATTCCTGTTGAACCTGTCCTTTGATTCCATCATAAATTGTCCCAAAATATCTGCCAATGGCATCTTTCTCTCTGGAGTCTTGTTTTCAAATCCCGCAGGGGGTTGTAAAACGTTCCTTGTATTACCATAAGAAAGGTTCTCATGATTACGGAACCCTGGGTGATATTGGTTAGGCATGAAATTGTTCCGATAGTTGAAGTTACGGTTGTTTACATATTGTACCTGCTCCTCATTATCAACTATGGTTGGAAAAATCATATTTGCTGCAGCTGTAGATTTTGTTCCTTGAGATGCTTTTGGGTTGGTCAAGGCACTCAATTGAAGGCATCAACCTTTGCTGAGATGTTTGTGAAGGCATCAATTTCATGCATTCCAGCTGGCTTTTTGTTCATTGCACATTCAACTGTGCTATCAATAATAACTAATTTGCTCATTAGAGAACCACCAACTGTGCTATCAATAATAACTCTTGTTTGACCATTTAATCTGTTGTAAAACCGATCAAAGAGCATCCATTCATCAAACCCATATTGTGGGCACTTTCTTTGCATTTCCTTAAATCTTTCCCATGCCTCATATAAGGGTTCAAAATCCATCTGATGAAAGGAGCCAATCTCATCCCTTAATTGAGATACTTTTGATGGAGGGAAAAATTTTGCAAGGAATTTCGCAATCAGTTCCTCCCACATGTTAATGCTTCCCAATGGTAAAGATAATAGCCAGTTTCTAGCCTTGTCTCTAAGGGAAAACATAAACAATTTCAACTTGATGCTATTATCACTTACTCCATTCACCTTTATAGTATCAGCCACTTGCAAGAACATAGACAAATGAATGTTCGGGTCTTCATTAGGAAATTCTCTAAATTGATTCTCTTGCACCATACTGATGAGTGATGCTTTCAGTTCAAAATTGTTGACATTAATTGTTTGGCACCTTATTCCAAAATAATGCTCTTGGACTATAGGATTGAAGTAGTCCCGAATAGATTTTCCCTCTGACCAGCACCTTCTTGATGATTTTGGTTGTTTTGCTCAGCCATTGCGTTCTCCTTAGCCTTCTTCTTTGCTCTTATTGTACGAAGAGTTCTTTCTATTTCCAAGTCAATATGAATTAAATTCCAGCTTTTTGATTGTCGCATCAACTGCCAAAACAACTGAAAAAAACAAAAAGAACAATTCAAATTAGTATAACTTAAAACACAATGTATCTAGATTAAAATTAAAGCAACTTGGTAACAGTATTAATAAGAAAAGATAAATCAATCTCCGGCAACGACGTCAAAAATTTGATGCGAGATTTTTTTCAATCGCAAGTGTACGGTGTCAAGTTTGAATATAGTGAGAGTAGAGTATCATTTTCCACCGGGATTGAAATCAAATCCTAATAATTCCTTTAATTAAAATAACCTTAATTTTATCTAGAAAATAGGAGTATTGGGAGGAGATAATTAACTGACTAATTCAATAAATTAAAAATGCAATTAAACAATGTTAACACTAATAGGCTTAAACTCTAGAGATCTAATTTCACCTTACCATCGATCATGCTTCAATCATCTAACTATTCTTTATTTTATTCTTATGGTTTATTAGTCAAGAACCCGAAATTATATTAATCCTGTCTCTCGATGGCGAATTAAGAATTACTTTTAAAACCCTAATTTTGAGTCTCTATCTATTAAGATGATAAAATACATTTAGATCATTGGTTCTCTTAATAACTACAAAGGGTTTTACAGGCCTCTCGAACTCTATAACCTCCTAGGTTGTGTTTATCAGTGATCCCTATTTAGAATTTCCTCTCTCGATGGTAAATCCCAAATTCAATATCATTCAAATGGTGATCAAGCATTCAAAAGTATTAAGAATAAACAACACAAATAAACGAATTGAATAACTTCTATAATAGATAACTAAATGATCAAAGTATAATCTCTAGTGTTAGCTACATTGTATCTCTAGAAAGGTAAGTTACTCCATAGAAATATAAAATAAAACACAATTCATGTTCTTAAACATTGATAGAATAGAAATTATTGATAGAGAATAAGAGAAAACTCGTTGATTTGTGGATTCCTCAATCTCCAAGGGTCTTCTCTATGGTGCGGTTGCTGCCTTTGCCTTTCCAAAAAATCCCCTTCATCAACCTCCAAGCCGTCTTTTTATTTTCTCCTTAAACTCGTCAGTGTTAGGGCTTATGTGGTGGACTCGTATCGTCGCGGCGCAGGGGCGCCTCTTTTGGGCACGGGGACGCCCCTAGTTTCGATAAAATATATTTTTTTAAGTTCCAGTTGGCGCGGGGGCACCTGTCCACGGAGTAGGGGCACTAGTCTATGGCGCAGCGGCTCCAATTCACGACACCGGGGCACCTGTTCTCCCTGTAAATGCTATGGCGTAGGGGCACCGATTCACGCTGTAAATTCTTTCTTGATTTGGCTAATGACACTTGAATTTCTCTCCAATGATTCCATCTTGAATTGTTGACTCTCCTATTATGGAAGCACGTGAATATATCATAAGAAACACATAAATGTAGCAGGAATTCACAAATTCAGAAGTAAAAGATATCTCATAATTTCGTTATAAAACCAACTTATCATCTGTTCCAGACTGGGTTAGGTCTGAGCTCTCAATTTGGTCGACAGTGATCAGATCTCATGATTTGGTCTGCTGATTCCATTCCCCAACAACAGTGGACGTTTGGTTGTATAGTCTGTGGATTGTGGATTTGTAGGTTATTTGGTTTGGGCTGAATCTGCTAAGTTGTGGACTATTTTGTTTGGGCCTTTTTTTTAATTCCAGTGGACTTGGGCTGTAAGCCACTATTTTGGATTTGGGTTGCTACGTTGGTAATCATGGATGAAATTGATAGAAAAATGTTGAATGAAATCGCAGTAACCCCATCCTCAAAAATCACAGATAGGAAGTTAACGGGTAGTAGAAATTTTGCTCAATGGAAGAGAACTGTCCGCAAATATGTGTCGAGTGTAGATTTGGGTGATCACTTGACCGACAACCAACCCCACAATCTGATATTAATCCTGGAATTCGGAAGAAATGGCTGATGGAGGATGATAAACTCTTTAATCAGATTCAAAATACCCCTGACTCGATAGTTGATGATGTCATTAATTTTTATAATACTGTAAAAGAATTGTGAGATTATCTAGAATTTTTATATACGAGTAAACATGATGTATCGTATGTTCATGAATTGATGTTAAAGATTTATCGGGCCGAGCAAAAGGGGTGAAATTCTTTTCAATATTATATTGAGCTAAACCAGGCATTTGAAGAAAAGCGGGCTATGTTTCTTACTACTAGTGATGTAAAGACAATGCGTGAACAAGAAGAACAGATTGTGGTCCAGTGTTTTCTTGCAGGCTTGGGTCCTGAATATGAGGTGGCTAGTAGTTAGTTACTTACCAGTGAAGTATTACCTTCGGTGAGTGATATATATGCACGACTCCTTCCAGTATGCAAGGACAATGACAAGGAGTAGGGTGTAGTACCAAATGAAACAGTAGCTCTTATTGGCACAAATTCAAAGATAAATATCTATTATAATGTTAGAGGAGGGGGTAGTAGTCGAGATAGAATCTCTAGCAGTGGTTCTCATGGTTGTTATTATTGTGGAGAGAGAGGACATGTAAAAAGGAACTGTTGGAAATTAAATGGTAAACCAGCAAGGTACACAAGTCAAACTCCTATAAGGAAATTTGCCAATCTTGCTACTTAGGACGGTCTTCTACCTATACCTACTCGCCTTACACAATTTTATGCTTCTCAACAGCCCACTCCTCAACAGCCTGTTATACCTTCCACTTCCATTTTAGCCAACACAGGTAATTCGGCAGCGTGTCTTTCTACCTTGTCCCGTAGTTAGGTTATTGATTCCGATGCCACAGATCATATAGCTGGAAATACAGGTATACTTTCATCATTTCAATCATCTTCTAATTTTCCATGTGTCACCTTAGCTAATGGTTCTACAACTCCTGTAGTTGGATGCGGGATAGCACATCTAATAAACTCTCTACCATTGTCTTTTGTCTTATGTTTATCTCAGTTTCTTCTTAATCTTTTATCAGTGAATCAAATTACTAAATCCCTTAATTGTAATATCCTTTTTTTCCTAATCACTGCATTTTTTAGGATCTTGGGACGAAGCAGATTATTGGTAGAGGACGTGAGTTCAATGGCTTGTATGTGCTTGACTCTTCTCCTACATAGGTGCCAAGATCGATTGCATGCATGAGTATTTCTTCTCTTCTACAGCTTCATTCTCGTTTCGATCATCCTTTTCTCCCTGTTTTGAAGAAATTATGTTCTAGTCTTAGTCAAGTGTCTCGGTTAGATTGTGAGTCATGTCAATTAGAAAAGTACCACAGGATACCATATCTATCTCGAAAGAATAAAAGGGCTGCGTCCTCTTTTGATTTAATACATTCTGATAGTTAGGGTCCTTGTCCCATTTTATCTAAGATCGGGTTTCGTTATTTTGTTACCTTTGTGGATGATTATTCTCAGATTACTTGGTTATATCTTATGAAAAATCGTTCAGAACTATTTTCAATTTTTTTCACCTTTTATGTTGAGATTAAAACTCAATTTGATAAATCTATACGTATCTAAAGAAGTAATAATGCCGAGGAATATTTCTCATCCATATTTACTTCCTTTCAATCTCAAAAAGGAGTTCTTCATCAATCTTCATGTATCGTCACTCCACAACAAAATGGGGTGGCAGAAAGAAAGAAAGAAAGAATCGTCATTTATTGGAAATTGCACGAGCTCTTCTTTTTCATATGAGAGTTTCAAAGAATTTTGGGCAGATGCAGTCTCTACTACATGTTACTTAATCAATCGTATGCATTTTTCCTCCTTAGATGGTCAAACCCTTTATTCCATTATGTTTCCTTCTCAGACTTTATTCTCTCTTGCTCTTAGAGTATTTAGGTGTACTTGCTTTATCTAGGATATGAGACCTCAAGTCTCTAAGCTTTACCCTAGATCCCTGAAGTGTATATTTTTGGGTTATTCTCGACTTCAAAAAGATTATCGATGTTTCTCTCCTTCCTTAGGACGATACATAGTGTCTGATGTCACATTTTTCGAGTCCATACCCTTTTCCAGTACTTTTGTACTTCTAATCTTTCCTTTGAGTCTGAGGATGATTTTCTCATTTACACTGTGACTACACCTGTGTTACTCGTATCTTCTCGTTCTTCAATTCGACATGTTTACACTCATAGTGTGCAGCGATCTCCGGTGGAACCTACAAACCATAACTTATTAACTCTACCTGCTGCTTCGTCTTGGGATTTATCACCCCTTTCTTATCCTAGTCTTGATCTTCCCATCGCCCTTCGAAAAGGTAAACGATCTTGTACTTATCCAATATCTTCTTTTGTTTTTTACCATGCATTGTCATAGTTTTTCAAGTCCTTCATTGCTTCCTTAGAGTGTGTGTCAATACAAAAATCTGTTACTGAGGCTTTGTCCTACAGTGGCTGGCGAGCGGTGATGCAGGAAGAAATGATGGCCCTAGAATATAACCACACTTGGGATTTGGTTACTTTGCCCTATATAAAATGGTAATCGTATGTAAATGGGGGTTTACTATCAAGATGAACATTGATGGTTCTATTGCTCAATTGAAGGCTGGCTTGGTTGCTAAGGGGTATGCTCAAACTTATGGTATGGATTATTCTAAAACTTTCTCTCCAGTTGCTAAGCTAGCTTCTGTTCGGTTATTCATCTCTCTCACTGCTAGCTATCATTTGTCGCTTTACCAACTGGATGTTAAAAATGCATTCCTCCATGTTGATTTGTTGGAAGAAGTTTACATGGAGCAACCACATGGGATTGTTGCTCAGGGGGAGTCAAGAAAGGTATGCAAACTGTACAAGTCATTGTATGGTCTAAAATAATCACCACGTGCTTGGTTTGGGAGATTTAGTGAGGTTGTAATTGAATTTGGCTTGCAACGAAGTCCATATGATCACTTAGTATTCTTTACACAATCTACAATCGGATGTATTTTGTTAGTGGTATACGTTGATGATATTGTGATTACTAGTAATGATAGCAGTGACATAAGTATGCTAAAGGCTTTCCTAGGCACAAGGTTTCAGACAAAGAAGTCAGGTCCTTTGAAATATTTTTTAGGGATAAAGGTCTCTCGAAGTGGTAAATAAATATTTCTATCTCAAAGAAAATATGTTCTAGACCTATTAGATGAGGCAGGTTTAACTGGAGCAAAACCTGGTGATGCCTTCATGATACCAAATGTGAAACTCGAAGTTGAAGATGGAGACGTGCTTGTTGATGCGGACAAATACATGAGAGTGGTAGGAAAATTGAACTATCTCACAGTTACTCGTTCGGACATTGCCTTTTCAGTAAGTGTTGTTAGTCAATTTATGCCCATCTCCTAGAAATTCAAAACTAGTATAAATGGAATATAGCATATTGTTGGAATAATATATTTTATACTAGGTTAGGTTTGTTGAAGTCATTAATTTCCAACAATATGCTATGATTAGCCTCTGCATTATGACATATCTAAAATATTATATCATTTATATGGTCAAGACTCAATTGTTTACTACAATTTTCATCAATAACAAAGGTAGTTGAATTAGTTTTAAATATTTTTAAATATTTATGTTCAGTTCTAATATAAATTACATGATTCTACCTCTTTCTTCTATATATTATTTCAAATGAGAGTTCAACCAATTCTACATTTACATGTGAATGGACTTTTTAGATATTGGCTTGAACAAATTGGCTGCTTTCTCTGCCTCCTAAAAATTGTTGAAACTATTCTTTATCACTTTCTACAATTCCGTATTGTGAATTATCTCTTCCAGTGTCATTGTTTGTCTAATTTAAATAATGGCAATGAAAGAGATATTCAAAAAGATGGAACTCTAAGAAATGATAAAGAATTGTTTCAAAATTCTTTGGGAGGCCATAGATGTAGCCAATTTGTTAATGCCGATATTAAAAAATTTCAATCTTGATTCATATGTAAATATAAAATTGGCTTCAAGATGTCATTTATGTGGCTCTTCAAACATTGTAGAAATATATACCATTCATTGCAAATTTTAGAGAGAGATTAGTGTATTTAAAGAATTGAGAAGGCACCGTACTCTAAATCCAAGATAAAGTGGACACATTAATAGCTGAAGATTTTCAAGATCTAATTTCATAGTTCGTAAGTGTTGTTTATTTTAATTTTTTTGACTATTTAAAAAAATTTGTAGAATCAATATGTTGTTCTTGTGTAATTTTAACCCCATCTACATAAAAAGTAGTCGAACCAAAGTCTAAAAAAATGAGGATTTTCTCGATTTTTAATTTTTTTAAAAAAATAATAATCGAATGGGCATGTGGGCGGCTCGACTCAGCTCATGAGTCCCATGAGCCAAAAGACCAAATCGAGCAATGTTTTTGGACACAAGTCAAATTAGACTCATCATAATCAAAACTATCTATACAAAAAAATTATATTGAATAATTTTGACCTTGTCAATTTATAGTAAAAGAACAAAATCGGTGCACATACAATACTTAGTATGGATTAAAAAATAGAGATCGAAAGAAATAGCGTTCAACATGACCCATTGTCACTCCTAGATGAAATTGAATTTAAAACTTAGCCATGCTGATAACCTAAGAATAACCAATCAAGAGAGGGGTAAATTGGTTTTTAAAATTTTTTCAAAACAATAATCTAAATTCAAGCAAGTAAAGACTAAGTATATTAATTTAAATAGTAAGTACAAATATAAAAAGCTATAAGTAAAAAGGAGAGAAGATGCAAACGGTATAATTGTGGACGTTAGAACCAAAATAATGATCTACGTCCTCAGTTACCAAGCTTTCCGACACGAACAAATCCTTTTCACTATGTTGATTGACTTATGGTGCAATTCAACCCTTTACAATGCTTCCGACGACTTACAAAGAATGAGCACCGATCTTTGTACAATGTTGAGCTTTATGGGACCTCAACACGATCCATACTATTGAGCTTTACGAGGACCTCAATATGACCTACACGGTGACTCACAACAAGGAGCATCGATCATTATATAATGTTGATTTTTAAGGGATTTCAACATGACCCACACTTTATCAAAGTGATTTTACAATGAAATTTCTCTCTTTATAAATAATACAAACAAATTATGTACTAAGAGAGGCTAACACTTCAATTAATAGTAATAAATGATAGCACAAGTATTAAATGAAAAACTTTGATGAATATGATAGTCAAAAGTTATATTCAATAAATCAAAGTATTTCAATGAGAAGATGAAAAAATAAATACAATATAAGTTCAAAAAACTTCTCAAGAAATATCTCTCTTTTAATGGATGATTGCAATAAATTAAGTACTAACAGATAAATGAATTTTTTTGATAAATATAATGATGTTATAAGTTTAATTCAATCAATCAAAGTTTCAATATGAAGAAGAAGAAGAAAAAGAAAATTTTATACAATGTAAGTGCAAAAATCTTCTTAAAAAATATATCTCTTTCAATGAATAATTTGTGATAAATTAAGTATTAAGAGAGAAATTAGAAACTTTGATGAATATGATGTTTACAAGTTTGATTCAATCAAAGTTTCAATATGAAGAAATAGAAAAAGTTTATGCAATGTAAGCGCAAATATTTTCTTGAAAAATATATCTCTTTTAAAATTGACATAGATAAATTAAGCACAAAAAGAAATGATTGAAGAAGTTTGATCCAAAAATCAAAATTTTGCTATGAAAAAATAAATGTAAAAATGTAAGTTCAAATAATATATTCTAATGAAAAATTTTGATGAATAGATTTTCAAAAGTTAATTTAATCAAAAGTTTTTCAAAACTAAATGATTTGATAATAATAAATTAGATGTGAAATCAATATAATTTTGCTCAAAAGTATATCATTTGAATGCTATTAAGTGTTAAAATGAATGGCAAGTGAGTTGGTATTTATAGCAGTCAAACTGTCAAATATTCTGTCGAATTGGACGATCCATCTGGACGCCCGGAACAGTACCGAACGACCAACTAGCCATTGCAGTCAAAAGTTGCGGATGAACCGAACGTTCGGTTGACCGTTAACTTTTTGTTAGATGGGATCTAATTTCAAGTATCACTTTGAAAATTCAATCTTATTTTTTGATCAAAAATATTTTATACAAGTGATATAAAAATAACTCTTCGTGCACAAAATGATTTTTGAGCTATTGTCATCCATTACTAAAAATCAAAGTGTTTATACATTTACATATGATCTCGAAGCCTATTTTTTGATCTTGTTTCGAAGTTTCTTTCATGTTTGGCATTTAAACCCTTGATCTTGATCTTTCTTAACGTTTGGATTTAATGCTTGACTTTGATCTTGACCTTCTTCATGAACCCGATTTGATAGTCTTAATTTTGGCAATGCTTGATTGATTTTGACATTGAACTATCATCACTCAAATTAATTGTTAGAAACAATATTAATCTTGTTTGTTATGACCAAAATATTAAAGATGAGATCAACCATAGGTCAACACATGCTTCTTTGAGATTTAAATTTGAAAAGTCAAAATTGGCCTTTTTGGTGTTTTCAATAGGATTACGTTAGTCTGTTTGGGTTGGGCTAGATTTAAAATGTAGCCATTTTTATCTTGAGAAATTAGACCGAACCATTTGTTTATATTTAATAATTATATTCGAACTATAATTGTTTTTTAATTACACAACATTTTAATTAAAATGAAGATCCTCATATCTTGTTCAATTTTAGACTTATATCTCCTACTTTTTCAAGACATTATTATTTTTAACCTTTTATTAATTAATACATGTCGTTCCCGATAACCATTTTTGTCCAAATATTATGTTCATGTGGGAAGAATATATTGTCAAACTTATGTATTTATTGTTTATAATTTCATTGAGAACTACAATTTGAACACAATATACTTACACTAAGTAGAAAAGTTATATAAATTCAATAAGAGCAATTAGTCATTCATCATTATGTATTATTTTACAACACTTCTTCTTGAATAACTATTTATAATAACTGCCATGTTAAAAGCCCCTACAAAAACTCAGTGGGACAAAACATCAAGTGAAGGGAAAACGTGCAATTAATTATCAAAAATTCGGAAATACTAACTCGTTAAAATCTTGTTAGAAAATATATGACAAAATTACATTGGATGTCATTTTTTCACCATGTAATTACCAAAATGTCACATTTTAAAAGTAGTTGCAAGATTGTCAATTTTGAACATTTTTACCATTGTAGATAAATTAAATACTTGACACGCCTTCAATAAATGAGATTTGACTAGATTAGACATTTGTACAAAAATGTGTAAGTTGTCATAAATTTTTGGAGATTTAAAAAAACAAAAACAAGAAACTTAAAACCCTAAACTCACTCCATTGCCCAACAAATTTTCATCAGCTCTAAGGTTCTCTCCCCTGAAAAATATTTTCCATTTCAAAATTCTATGTTTCTCCATACAATTACTCACTCCACTGCCCAACAAATTTTCATCAACTCTATGGTTTCCTCCCCTGAAAATATTTTCCATTTCAAAATTCTCTGTTTCTCCATACAATTCGAATTTTTCAGTTTTGAGGTTTTTAGTTTTGTAGATATGGGGGCTGAAGAACACCAGACTAATGATCCACTCTCTCCAAAATCATGCTCAGATGCTCCACTGGACATCTCCTTTTCGTAAAGAACAATTACCTTAAGCCAGGCCCATATGCTCCATCGCATCGTGATCGTCCATAAAAGCCCAAGACACCTCTTCCACCTGGCACCGTTTTGCCTCCTCGTCACCCCGTAGATGCCCACACAAATCCCGAGATCCTAATGATCCGCTTCCTCCTCCAAAGCTGAAAGCTGCTCCAAGCCTAACTGTTTCTAGCAGGAAACGTGGCCTCCGAAAGCTACAAAAATCGGGGTTTGCCGCCTTCTACATCCATTAGAGCAACAAGTGGGGTGCTAGAGGCTGGGGAAAACCACCGAAAGTGAAGCAAGTTGTGGCTGTTTTGGTAGGAGCTTAACTGCAACAAAACAATTAGTTCAGGGATTCAATGCTAATCGTTGTTTCTATTTATAATTAAATTTTTAGTCCTTGTAGTTTGGGTTAATTTGAATTTAGGTTGTGATTGAGATTGGGTGACTTTAATAATGTTGTAACTGATTGTAAATTTATTAAGGAATATTGCAGCTCTTGAAATAATTGTTTTCTTTTGTTAGGGATGAATTTGGTAGATGACAGAGATCTTTACTAAACAGGAGGCACCAGCATGTCCATTTTCTTCGTATGTGTTACAAATTTGTAGTATGTACCAACTGCCAAGAACGAAAGAGACAATTAGTCAAGAACGACAGATGAAATCCCGGGATGTTATGTAATGTTTTGTATGTGAAACCGTATTTGCCTTTTTTATTTTTAGTTATCCATTGTCAGGGATGTAGTTGGTAATTGTTCTTAACAAACGGGAGGCAAAAGTATGTCCCTTATGCATCGTATGTGTACTTATAGCTTGCAGTCTGTGCCAACTGTCGAGAACGACAGAGACAATCTGTCGGGGACGATTGATGAAATGTTAGGATGTTATGAAATGTTTTGTATGTTGATCCGTATTTTGCCTATGTATTTGGTAACGGTGTCTAAAACATGTTTTCTACTATCTGCAAACGATAATGGAATGATAATCATAATTTCAGTTCAAAGGTTGAATGGAAGTCGAAAATGTGCTTAGAAACACCATGCTATATGGAGAATGACATAAATAATCGACTGTGATCGACAGTTGAAGTGTCGGCATGTAGTGTAGTATTTCGACATGAGGATACATAATTGTTATGCAAACATAATGAGCAATAATGAAAAGAAAATGATAATATAAGTTCAGAATGTAAAACGCAAGGGGGAACATTTCGTATTACAACTTCAACCACATCCGAACATGAAGTCATTTTACGTGAGTTGCATTACATTGGGGTTCGAACATTTGGTCTAGTTATAACCAACTCTATCACAACGAGTGCATTTTTTGAGTTGTGTGGTAGACGTGGTAGACTCGTATCTGGATCGCTTATCGATGAGGGGATCAAGAATACCAAATTTTTTCTTCTACTGTGAAATAAGTTCGGCTACTGTAATACTTGTCGGCATTAAAATGGAAATGGTTTTATCCCTTCTCCGCTTTCATTCGTTGTCTACATTTGCAAAATTTCCCCCGTAAGAGACGATGAATCTCAAATCATTACTCATACCTGAAATGTTGAGATTGCAACTGTAAGAAGTTTCCACAATCAATATATCGACATTAAATACTATCAAATGTGATAAACAACTAATCAAGGTTTTAACAGTTCTCAAGTGTCGAATTCGACAGTTAAATTGTGTATTCCGACATTTTCGAAACTGTCGACTTCATCATTTTAAATGTCGGGGCCCGACGGTTTGAAACAAGCTATTCAACCATTTCAGTAAGAATTACCGGAAACGTTTGAAAATAGTTATTTCATATATTTTTAGGATGAAATTATTCTAAAACATTAATGGTGATAATCAATTCTCATTCAACATGACAATGTCTTTTGAAAATAAATAAGTCATGCTTCATTAAAATACGGAATTGGTCACATTTAGTGAACGATTCCATATATCTTTCCCGTAAAAAAAATTCAAAACCCAAAGAAATCAATAAGTAATAGTATCAAAAATTGGAAAAAAATAATGAGCTATGAGATAAAAAATATAAAATAATTTGTAATAGCTAACCTCTCGATATGGATGGTGAGTTCAATAGTCTTGTGTTCTAGATGAAGGAATGAAGAAGATGAATGAAAATAGAAGAAAACATGTGTTAATGGATGAGGAGTTAGGAGTTAGGGTTTGTTTGTGTTAAATTTTGAATTTCTTATATATTTTTTTGGAAGAAAATATATTTTATTGAACATAATATACATATATACAATGAATAAAATAATCAAAATTTAATCATCTCATCAAAGCATTAATGGCATTCCAATCAAACAATAATTCCTCCTAAAAAGGTGATCCCAAGGATAATTTGGACCTTTCACAGTAAAAAAGTGACATTTTTTAACAAATTTATTGTACATCCAATTTTTTTGATGGATTTTCAAATCTAGTGACATGAAAATCTCCCAAAATATATTGGGACAAAACTTGAGCCAAAGAAAAAGAGTACATATATTCCCTTGATTTCAATAAATAAAAATACTTGTATCAAGCCATCTATATTTTGTACACCAATATTTTCAACACCACTATCTTCATACAAGATATTTATATATCTCTTAATTGTAGTTAGTATGATGGTCTAATTAAAAAATAAATAAATCTTGTTGTTGCCCTCTTTAGTAGTTTATAATTTTTAATCATACGATACTAAATCATAGAATTATGTTGAGGAAAAAAGTCTTGTAGGTTATGAACATTTATTACATAAAAAATATGTGACGTTAAAATCTTTCGAGGAAAAATCCCAATGAAGGAAAAAATGTACACTACTCTTTCAAACACGCTACGAAAATTGCCTCAGTAAAAATCTCGGTCAAGAAAAAAGTATAATGTGTATTTACTTTTCCTCACGATAATATTACTTAAGATATATACATTTTATTTATCTTCTCAAATGTTGTAGTAAATAATGCTTTTAAACATTTCTGCCACATAAATCGTCACGGTAGATACATGTGAATAATAAATTGGTTTACCTTTATAATTTCCAAATAATAACCTGCATCTTCATAAACAACTAGCATTGAGTCATGAACTATTCGCAAGATATAATAATGCATCTATTGAAGAAAGATATGGTACTTTAGGACCAATTAGTTATTTATGATAACCTCGAGAACAAAAAACAACCTTCTTTTCATTTTAAGTGAACAAATAACTATCAAATGTTAATGGATGTGTCATTTTTCAATATGAAATCCTTTTATATAAGTTGATCGATGAACAAGAATTCAATTGACTTAATGCTCAACCTGTTGGCCTAGATCAACTACCATTGGAAGCTCTTCGGAGGTTCCAATAATATTTTATATTAGCAACTTATACACAAATAATAACGAATTCAAATATTAATATCTTTATAAAAATAAATAGATATATAGTATCTTTATGATGCCTATTTTCATCAAATATATGAGCTATGATTTTTTTTTCTATATATTCCTATTCTTAAATTGTAATGTTTATGAAGGTTGGTTCTTGTGAAACTTTTCACCCATAAAAAAATTTATGAAGTTCTGTCTTAGGATATTGAGAATTAGTCCTTGTTCTGAACTAGATGGGCTTCAACCATACACAAAGATCATCAAAGAACAACTTGGAAACATAAACTTGAAAGGTTTTCTTAATATCAACAGCCAACCAGCAGTAAATGGTGCAAAGTCATTCTCCAAGTGTTGGTAATATGCCGTCTTTTGTTTTCTCTTATTTATGTATAGTTGTGTTACGACTTTACCCATGAGACAGGTCATGTAAAGATTCAGCAAGGTCAACACTACATTTCACATTGTTTTTTCAAAATGTCTTTTTTGAAGTGATTAGGCCACGCCTCTAAACACCTAACCTAGAATATTATTGTTATCTAAGATTATGCATCACCTCTCCTCTATAATATATATTTTAGGCAATGACATTTGCTGCAAGCATTCCCTTAGCCAAGTAGAAGTGTCAAGACGGACAGACCTACCAGACTCGTGAAAATGGGCCCTGATCGACCCAGGACCGCAGGCCGACCNCGTGGGTTGTACCATCATTGGCCGAGGTTAACTCGCTGGCCCGTGAAAAAAAATTGAAGTGTTTTTTTAAAAAAACTTGATAATAGTAATTAGAAATGCATTTAGTTGTTATTTGTTTAAGCTAAATTTAACTTTGCAAAGTTATAAATAATTCATATAGCATTAAATTTGAATTCTATGTAAACACTTCTTGGTATAAATATGAATTTATAATTTTGTTCAATTTTTAGTTTACATTTAACAAAAAATAATAATTTTTGCTATAAACATGAAAAGTTCTATATTTTTATAATTTTATTTATATAATAATACGGGCCAAATTGGAACAAATCGTGACCCGCGTGGGCTCAACCCGGATGGGTCAGTAGGCGCGCCTGGATTGTAGTCCAAAATTTGTGGGCCAACCAGGAACCCGTAGCTGGCGGACCTTTTTTCACACGGGTCATTACCGGACTCATATGTTAGTGGGCTGACCCGGCCCGAACCACCCGGATTGACACCTCTATAGCCAAGTTGCAAAGTACACTGCGCAGAATGATTGATGTGATACTTTGCAACAACTATGTCCAGTCAGATCACAACTTTCAACTCATATTTAGGCTATGGAACCACACGCATATGATGACTATGAATTGACACAATTGAACATGAAAATTGAGCTTTTGAGATAAGGTTACGTGTCAAGCATTCAGAGAGGTCTCTTCTACCTATAAATACTCAGTCTACCTCTCCTTTAAAGATGAGTTTTTGAATGGTTGACACAAAATAAGTGCAACCAAAACCCAACAACAATATACTTCAGTTTCTTGTGTTTTTCCCAAACTCAATATAATTCACCATCTGATTTGAGTGTCAAAGTTCGCACAACCATCTCACCCACCGCCGGAGCTATGGTCTGTGCAGTCTAACGTGGATGTACATGTGTGTCGATAATATATACGTGGATATGAGAGAAGTTGAGATCTACTGATAGTTGAATCTTGCCGTATTCGAAGATCAATTAGTATGTTGTTGATTAGGAGATAATATATATGTATGTACAAGTATTTATGTGCAGAAAAAATTTAAGTAGAAAAAGAGTGCAAAAGTTTGTTTGCCATAAACTCACCCAATATGTGTGGAGAGTATAATTATTACGCCTTTTGTGCCTAGCTTGCATCAGTCTCATTCCTACATTTATGCTTCTCATACTTATGAATAACTACCTGAAGTTCATAAGCACTACCAACAATCCTCGTGGTGTAGAAATATTAGATACCAAAGACAAATGGTGTCAAGCTTTCAGCAACTACTGCATTCTTGGTCTTGGATGCAAACGTATAGTATCCCATAAATTGTCCAGCCATCTAAAGTGAAAGAACCGAAATCCTTTTCTTATGCCTTCAAGCCTGTGCAATAAACAAGCATTTGAACCTTAATTCTTCATCAAGAATTAGTAGCAAAAAATGAGTGCATCATAGTCGAAAAATATATTTTGGAATAACAAGTGTTTATTTCTAATCATAATATACAACCAATCAGTTAGACTTGAGCCCAAATGAGCTTTAGGGATGTCCAAATATATTTTGGATTTTGTGAGCGTCTCCCGAGACACAACGGAAGAACCTGCAGAAATTGAGCACTAAATTTCTACACTGAGGAAATATGGAGTTCGAAAATTCTCGTGTATGTTGAATAGTGAAAATTTGAGCTTTATTGTGGCCAAATGGCCATAACGAGTGACATGAATTATTACAGTTACTGGTGTTACACATTTAACACCAATGTCTATCTCCCAATATACAGTGAAGGGACCTACAGAAATTGAGAACTAGATTTCTACACGGTAAATTGAAACTGCCTTTGAACCGATCAGAATTTGATATACAGATGTGGGAAATATGGATGTTGGGAATTTTCGTGTGTGTTGAATAGTAAAAGTCTGAGTTGTATTATAGCCTAATGGTCGTAATGAGTGATACAAAAGCTTACTGTTACTGGTGTTACACACTTAACACCACCCATTAAAAATGTGGACACTCTCACAGGGCTAATTTTTGGTCCATTCGATCCGACATTGTGTGTGTTGAATAGTTGAAATCTATGTTTTATTGTAGCCTAATGGCCGTAATGAGTGACACGAAATGTTACAATTACTGTGTTGCCCACATAACACCAACCATTAAAAAATGTGGACACTCCCACGGGGCTAATTTTTGGTCCATTCGATCCGACATTCGTGTATGCAGGTCGCACATTCACACAAGTTCAAGGTTCGAAGTTCTGATTTGGTCTTTGATTTGTACTCATGCGTGCGCACGTGGAGAGAGCCTCTATACTACATACGATTATACACTTTCAAATTGTAGCCATATATAAAGTTGTTTGCTTTCATCTTTTTCCTATGTGGGACAAACCTTAATTAGTTTTCCTCCAATACATATATCAATCTTCTAATGGTCCACTTTAAACTCCAATTTCTCATTCACTCAAGCATCAATTTTGGCAAGTTAACATATGATTTCGATATTCTCACAGAGGATAATACAAATCAAATTTGATATTCCAAATTGAACCAACGGATCCCACCTAAACTTGTGCCAAAAGTAGCTCAACAAAGTCATTTTCCAACATCAATATCATACAATTCTCACTACAGAAGTGCTATGATTTGTAAGTGCAGAGAGATATAGAAGAATTATCTTGCAATATCTTTTACTAATATCTCACATTCTTCTTTTTTTCATTTCTTTGTTTCTTCATTTTTTTTCCTTTTTGCAAAACCTATTTTCCAAAATGCAAGAGTTTGATTGCTCTATGGTTTTACATTTCTTAATCTCCACGCTTATAAATGCTAAGATCAACTATCTATGGAAATTTCACCTCAAAATCATCAAAAGCCCTATGGGCACATAAGGTGGCAATGGATTGACTGCGCGGAACAATACAAGATCTGGCTTCTTTGCTGTTACTTAAAAGAAAATTAAAATCCTCATTTCTTAGAATTTGGGATCGGGCAAAGTCAAAATTACACATGAACAAGATATCATGTGTAAAAAATTTTAAAGAGTCAATAATAATTTAAAAAACTACTAGTAAGTACATGTATTGCATGTCTTATATATCGAATAAATAATATGCGTAATTTTTTTGAAGTATTAATACTGTTTTTGAATTTTAAAGTAATATGTATGTAATGTGAAAATATTGAATAAACAAATATGTAATGTTTTTATTACAATAACACTTTTTTGTACGCGATATTTATTTTCTTCTTTTACCAAAACTTTTGTTGTTTGCATTGAAACTCTACGAAAAAGTGCGACAAATAGTTTGCCTTTGGTAAGTTGGTGAAATCATCATCTATGTAAGATTCTGCTCCATTACCTTTTTGAACAAGTATTGTGCAAATCAATTGTCATTTTGAGCACAAACGTTTTGATTTAGTTGTAACTTTTTCATTTTCTCCCAAAGATACGATTTATTCTATTAACGTCGAAAATTGTATGAACAAGATTCAAACCAACTTAAAATGTAAATAAGAATTTTATTGATAAAGACTAGCAAATTTTAATTGTAAATACAAGTGTTTACTCTTTTTCCTCGATGAGATATTCCAGTGTTTGGAGCTTCCTCCCCCTTTTTAAGACTTTCATCCTTCCTTTTATAGGAAAAGGTTAGCATGCATCCTTCATTTCCTTGTCTTATCAGCTAAAGTACTGAGCTGAGAAAGTACATCATTGACATGTTTGGATTGATTATTGAGCTCGGCTATGTCAGGTCATTATGAGTTAAACTTACATGTGGTCCCCAACAATTAATGAATTAATTAGGGGATGAAGCTAAGGCAGTTGATTGGTAGAATTGGTGGATACTGATGTAAGACCTTCCAAATGTCACTTGTTGATTGATTATTCGTACAATGCATAAGGAATCTTTAATCATTATGTCCCCTCGAAAACCTCAGCGATAGCTAATACAAGCTGATCTTAAATTAGCATGAACTTAATGCATATAACAAAATGTATTTAACGACTTCGGAGGTTAGGTGTCAACATACTCAATTTTTTGTTAATTGTTTGTTGTCTTGTTGCTCTTGGGACAACGTTGTTGACCTATGATTTATAGCTCCACTTGTTTTGATTATAACAAACAATATACTTGTGTTTCTTACAAACTTTATTTCTTGAGTTTTTCATGAATATATCTTCTTAAGCATTCAAAGACTCAAATCGTCATCCATTGAAGAACAAGCAATCAAATGAGTCTCGAAAAAAAAAAAGAACGAGACAT
>CAIGRB010010213.1:0-37772 GCA_903798255.1 Fraxinus quadrangulata
CAAATCGAAATCAATCCATTCACGGTTGAAACCCAACCCAATCCAAACCGACCAAACTCGGGGTTAGTTTGGGTTGTGTTGATTGGTTTGGACTTGAGTCTAATTCAAGTTAGACCTAATTAATTTTTTGTTGGACAATTTGGACCCAATGGTTAAGACTTTTTTCGTTGATTTTGAACATTTTTTTTTTAAAGTTTGACACCATTTTAATTTGGATCAATTTCAATTACATTAAAAATGAGATTTGAAAGGCATCAAGTTGATTGAAATTATATCAATGGTCTGTGAAATTAAGTTACATTCCAATAGAACAATATAAATTAAAAATATTGTAAAACATATTAAATAGATTATACCATGATCAAATTAAATACTTATTAAGTCAATCTAAATACATGTTGAATACATACATATTATACCTATTGAANTAAATTAAAAAAATTGTAAAACCTGTTAAATAGATTATATCATGATCAAATTAAATACATATTAAATCAATCTAAATACATGTTGAATACATGCATATTATACCTATTGAATAAAATGAATTCAACTTAAATACTAAATACTAAAAATGTAAATCTCCTCCTTCAATTCAAGTGTTTAGTCAAAAATCATGTGAAAAAATCCAGTCGAGAAACCAAGGCACGAGTAGCAATGAGAGGCAAAAGAGATGTGAAGCAGATGAGAATTTTGATCATTATGTTTTTGGTTTTTGATTTTAAGTACTAATTTTTATTTTAATATTTTTTAGTTTATTAGGTTGGGTTGGGTTGGATTTAATTGAGTTTTAATAGATAACCTAGAACCCAATCCAACCCGACCTAAAATTTGATTTTCTAACCCGAACCCAACCCAATTGAACTAAAAAACCAACCCAAACTGGTTTGGGTTGGGTTGATTAGTTTGACTAGTTCATATTAGTTTTTGCCCACCCCTAGTAGCATCGAATGAAAAATAACTAAGGATGGAGAGAGAGAAACACTGGCAGAATAAGCAGCAAAAGAAGAGAAGAAAAAGGAGAAGGGGAAGGAGAGGAAGAGGAAGAAACATGGGAAAAAGAGAAATTATCATGGAAGAAGGAAACGTTGGCAGCAAGTCTTTTTAATTGTCATTCATCATAGTCTAAGAAAGTATACTCACTTACAGCCATATAAATAGAAAATAAACAAACTTAAAGTTAAGGGTTTGGCCAACCTATTAATACAATGCTAACTAAATAAAATAAGTAACGATCCAATAATAACAAAAACGGGGTGATGACCGCATCGATGTAGCAGGTTTGTTATTAGCCCACTATTTTCCCAAAGTGTACGTCCAGTTGTTGCAGTCTCAGTGCATGGTTTGGAGTCCAACCCTTTTACAAAGGTCACCACCTTGAACGGCGTGTTTATCTGAATATATTTGATTTTTTTTTTTTTAAAACTCACAATCATATTCAACTTTTTGTACAAATAATTTTTTTCGAATTTTTAATTTTCTAAAATTGATTAATTGAACCAACATGTTACCAAAATAACATCTCTTGTCTAATTAATTTATTTGGAATATTAGAATGGATGCATGTATGTAATCATGCGGGGTATTGACCGGAATATATGGTTGAATTACTTGACACATGTGGTAATAAGTATGTGACAATTACAAATTTTTATGTGAACAATAAGTCAATCTAAAGATAAATTTATTGTTTTGACATAATTTATTGTCAATCTTTTATTACTACATTAAGAGCACGGCTTACAAGTTAATATTTTTGTCCAAAAATTAAATATCAATATTGTGTTCGGTCTTTTGTGATGGGGCCCACCATTATTTGAATTTATTGATTATTTAATATGAATTCTCATGTGAACATGTATTTCTTTGGTTTTATTTTCTATTCAGTTAATTCAACTACTTCTGTAATATCTGCCAAAATCAACTCTATTCCTATGCTTTATGGAACCATCTTTAAGGATTGGAAAGAGAACGTTCAGATTGTTCTTGATTACATGAATCTAGACCTTGTTTTAAGGATTGAACAACCTCCTATACTTACTGGTAAAAGTTCCACCGATGAAAAATGAGATTTCAATAAGTACGATCGTTCAAATCACATAAATCTTATGATCATGAAGCATGAAATTCTAGAAACATTTAGGGGCATTGTGTTTGATAAGGTAATTATTGTCAAGAAATTTCTTGAGGAAATTGAAAAACACTTTGTGAAAAGCGAAGCTTGAAACTAGTATGCTTCTGACGAATTTATTTTCACTATGGTATAAGAGTAAATGAAACATATGAAATTGCTTCAAAATTAAAGGCATTAAAACTTGAACTGTTTGATGATTTGCTAGTGTGTTTGGTTTTAATTTATTTTCCTTCACAATTCAATCAATTTAAGGTCAACTATAACTGTCAAATGGAGAAATAGACTGTTAATGAGCTCATTTCATATTTTGTGTAAGAAGAAGATAGTTTGAAGTAAGACAAAACTAAAAGTACTCACTTGACAAGTACCTCTAAAAACAAGTTCAAGGAAAAAAAGAATAAGAAAGCTACATCTAGTCCAACTTAAAAGAAACAACAAAAGCTTGAAAATGATGAATCATCTGACTGTTACTTTTGAGAAAATTCGGTACATTTGAAAATGGATGTACCAAATACCACACTTGGTGTGTGAAGAAAGGTACACTTTTCACTTTAATTTGTTTTGAGGTTAATTAGTTTCAGTACCTATACAAGCTTGGTAGATTAATTCCAGTGCAGGATTGCCTGAACAGGCGAAAGCCAAATGATACTAAAAGATTCATCTATGTGGACGACAACAAATCATTTGAAGTTGAGGCTATAGGGACTTTCAGATTATTATTAAAGATTGGTTTTTTTATTTGCTTGAAAGAGACTTTCGTGGTACCATTTTTTAAGAAAGAATTTGGTTTCTATGCACAAGCATTTAGGTCATATATCTCAAAGGAGAATCAAAAAGCTTGTGTCAGAATGGATTATTGATTTTTTTTTTTCAAACTTCAGTGTTTGTGTTAATTGCATTATGAGGAAACAAATAAATATGGGAAGATTAGATGTGAATTGGATTCGAAAATCTTAAAACTAATTCATATGGATGTCTGTGGTCCATTCCCTTCGACTTCTTGGAATGGTCAACAATTATTTACGTTCATAGAAAAATTTTCTTGCTATGGCTACCTTTATCCCATTCATAGAATTCCCAATCATCGGATATGTTCAAGTATTACAAGGTTGCGGTTGAAAATCAACTAAAAAAAAGAATAAAACACATCATATCTGAACGTGGTGGTGAGACTGTGGTAGATATAACGGATCAAGAGAACAATATCTAAGGCCTTTGTTAAATTCTTAGAGGAATATGGAATCATCCCATTGTACACCACGTCGAATTACCTAGCATGAATGATGTTGTTGAGAGACGAAACAAAACACTTAATGATATAGTAAGGTGTATGATTAGTCATTCCACCTTACTCAAATCTCTCTAGGGAAAAGTACTAAATACTACATTTTACATTCTCAACAATGTTCCAAGTAAAGCAATTATCAAAACCTTTTATGAGGTTTGGACAAGTAAGAAGCCAAGTTTGAAGCACTTGCACGTTTGCGGTTGTCTAGCTGAGATAAGGCCTTATACACCAACTGAAAAGAAATTGGACTCCAAAACTATCAATAGCTATTTTAATAGATATTCTGAGAGGTCAAGAGGTTACAAGTTATATGATCCCACTAATGGGTCAATTTTGGAAAATGGAAATGCCCGATTATTTGAAGACGTGGAGTTTGCGAGGGGAGATGTAGTTAGGGAATTTGTTTTTGAGGAGGAATATGTAGCTATTTACTTTGTTGCAATTGAAAATGATTAGGATCAGGGACAAATTTCAATTCTAGATATTGTTCAAGAAATAATTTTCGATTAAAACAATATTTCAAAACCCCCTATATACAATCAAGAAATTGTTCTAGAAGATCTAAATAACTTTCATCAAGTAATGCAAAGGGTAATTCTAAAAAATGAATTGATGCCATGAGTAAAGAGATAAAATTCATGAAAGACAATGATGTTTGGAAACTCGTCCCATTATCTTTCGGTGCGAAGCCCATTGATTGTAAATTGATACTTAAAAAATTGGAAGGGAGATGCGTAGAGATATAATGCCTCTCTTCTTGCAAATGACTTTACTCAAAAGGAAGTAATTGACTTTAAAGAGACTTTCTCTCTAATTTCTACGAAAGACTCTTTTAGGACTATTATGACATTTATGGTACATTTTGATATTGAGTTATAACAAATGGATGTAAAGACAGCGTTCCTCGAAGGTGACATTGAAGAGACAATTCATATGGTGCAATCGAAAAATTTTGTGTCGGAGATCCAAAGAAAATGGTTTGAAATTAAAAAAATTCAATAAATGGGCTTAAACAGGCTTCCCATCAATGGTATCACAAATTTCATCAAGTAATTATCTCGTTTGATTTTGTGATGAATACGGTTGATGATTGTGTATATTACAAGTTTAGTGGGAGTAAGCATATTTTCCTAGTATTGTATGGTTGATGACATGCTATTGTCTACAACGATATAGGCAAATTACACGAAATCAAAAGATATCTATCAAAGAATTTTGATATGAAAAATCTTGGTGACGCTTGTTAGGGATACAGATACACTGGGGTGTTCTCAGGATATGTTTGGATTATCACTGAAGAGCTATATCGAAAAGGTACTTAAGGAATTTGGGATGCAGGATTATAAACTGGTGACACCCCTATTGTTGAGGGAGATAGTTCAGTCTCATTTAATGTTCTAATAATGACCTTGAAGAGAATGAAATGTGGAAAAGTTCACATGCTTTAGTAGTTGAGAGTTTAATGTATGCTCATATTTTGCATACGTTCAGATATAACATTCATTATTAGAATGCTGAGCAGATATTTAAGTAATCTTAAGATAGATTATTGGAAGGCAGCAAAGCGGGTTAAGCAGTATATACAGAAAACAAAGAATTTTATGATCACATATAGAAAATCAGACCAATTGGAGATAATTGAATATTCTAATTCCGATTTTGCTGGATACCAAGACAGTCAGAAATCCACAAATTGTCTACATGTTGGCTGGAAGAGCTGTATTCTTGAAAAGTGTCAAGCAAACACTTGTAGCTTTTTTAACCACGGCAAAAAATTTTTTAGCATGTTATGAGACATCCAATCAAGGAATATGACTGTGAAATTTTATCACTGAATTGCACATTATGGATGGAATTGAAAGACCACTGAAGTTATTTTGTAACAATAAGTTAGCAGTCTTACATTCAAACAACGATAGGAGTATGAAAAAGTCTAAGTATATAGACATTAAATTCTTAGTTGTTAAGGAGAAAGTTCAGAGTAGTTAGATTACTATAGAATATATTTTGACAAACTCTATAATAGCATATCCATTCATTAAAGTACTACCGCATAAGGTCTTTCATGAGCACATCGTTCATATGGGTGTTACACCATTAGATGATATGTTAGTTTAGTGGGAGTTTATATTTAAATGTTGTCTGCTTTAGACACATAATTTGGTTTATCGATATTCAGTTTATTTCAATAACAAAGTATTTAGTTTAGTTTTTATTCTGATTAAAGTTTTGGTTTGATCTCAATAAATAATAAGGTATAACCAATTGGATATAAACATATTTGGTTCATATTGAATGTAATTTCCACGCTACACATCCATACTTGATCTATGTAATTTGATTATATTGATATATGCGACCATTGATGGGTTTAGTTATTATACTGGTAACGAAAATCGCCTTGATCCAATATTGACATAATCAATGGACGAGATTGTTTAAGAGATGCTTTTGATTATGATAGCAAAATTTTGACGTCATGAGGTTTTGCACATTTATAAGGTAATATATGTAGTCCAAGTGAGAGATTGTTGGATTTTTTTATCATGTGGGCTTACATATATAATTAAGTGTGTATTAAAGTTATCTTAAGGTTAAGCCAATTTAAAGTGATCTGATAAAAAATTAAATTTATTGGGCTTTGAGCATCTAATGTGGTATGGGTCTAAATATGCATAGAGACTAAATTCCTTTGGGTTGTATTTTATGATGGGCCAAAATACACATGGCAAGATATATAGGGTTATGGTCCCCAAATCGTACATAACTTCTTATTTTGTGTCATCCCATTAACACAAAAATAACAAGAGAAAGCTTATCGAGTAGAAAGATCTAGAACCCGTAATCAAGAATCAATAATTAAGAACAAGCAATTAAGATCAAGAAGCCGTAAGCAAAAATACACAATTTCAAGATCCAGAATCAAGATTCGGTAATCAAACTCATTCCCAATGGATCAAAGTATGTTCCGCATTTTACAATTTTCTTGGTGATTTGACTTGACAATATAAAAAATAGTATTCAAATTCTTGAGATTTAAAGCTTTTAAAATCTAATTGACTTATCATGTTTATTATCACTAGGTGGTTTCTTACTAAGCTCAATAGCAAACTATACACATGTATCAATTGATTTCGAAAAAACCATTAGAATTTTTCAACATTCATAATTGGTACCATCAAAGAAATGAGGTCTATCAACAATCCTTATAAATCAATTACATATATTTTTGTAGTCTCGCGTATAAGAAAGTGAACCATCTATAATACCATTGAAAAGTTTAAAACCTAGGTAATTATAAATAAATTAATTAATATTCAGAATGAGTTATTGTCTAATAGTTCAAAATTAACGACCTCAATTAAAAATTAATTAATCTTACAGTACTCGTCTACCCTGATAGTTCATCAGTAGGTTCTAACAAATTGACATATCCTATAGACTATCGTGTTTCGCTATTATAAGTATAATATATTGCAGTAAAAAAAGTAACTCAAGTACACAACATGCGATATGACTTCGTAAACTCTTAACATGCATGGACTCTCATACCACATGTAAATAATCCACTATGAAAGAATGATACAAATGTCTCAAGTATATGAGAATTATACCATAAACTAAGTAAAATAAAATAGAAAGCACCTAATAAACTTCCCCCATTTATTGTCATTTGAATTGTAGAGGAATGGAACCAAACGTACGATCTTCATATTTCCAAACTCATACACTTGTACTCAAATTGCTTCTTAAATTAAATAAGAACTTCATTCTTATCTTCACACCAATATATGTGGATTGTTATATTGTGGAGTCTAATTATTATCTCTTCGAGAAGACAGTATCCAGATCAAAAAGGGTTTCCCGAATCGAATCGAACTGAATTGAAAAGAGCTATTTTTAAAAGTTAAATACCAAAACGAGTATCTGAATCGAGAACCGACGGGTTGGATTTGGTTTGGTTCTAAGTTCTACGCCAAGAATCGAAGAATCGAATCTTTCCAAATTTTTTTAAATCTTAAAAAAGTCAAATTATTTTATTTTTTTTAAATAAATTTGCTAACTGATTAATTTACTCCAAACCAAAATATGGTTTTACTATTTCTAATTTCCAAAATTGGGAGCCAGATTTTTTATCCTCATCAACAACTAGTGCAGGGTTTCTGTGTTTTGATTTTCCTCAACAGTAGGTTCAATAGGTGTTGGAACCTCCTTAACGGGGTCAGGACTAACCTTTTTTTGTGCAGATTTTTCTGGTTGTTTCTCATTGTCCTCAGAACCATAATGCTTGTCAATTTATTCCTCAATGTCAGTCTTTTCTCCCTGATTATCATACCTTTCAACTATCATAATCAGATGATTCACTTTTGTTTTCCCCAATTTGTACCTGACTTCTGGGGTAGGAAACAGGTTCATTCCTCTTTCTGACTTGGCGCGATGCAGTACGAGGAGTACTCTCAGATGTTTTAGACCTAGGTTTGCTATAGCAAGAATATATGGGATAATGGACCTCTCATCTTCAAGATCCAACTGAATAGGTTTAGTTGGTATCTGGCCTAGAGTGACCAGCCTATGCTATCACGAACTCCGGCAAACTGATTTTGTTGCAGCCCTGCCTGACTTGCCCTTGTTATCCTTGGTTTTTGCCATTGTGATCTGTAGAAGAAAGCTCAACAAACATAGAAAACGATCAAGTGCAGAAATGGATTTGAGAGTGTTAGTGGAGTGTAAGTACAGAATCGTGCCCTAGGTGAGAATCAAAAGGGGGAAATCAAGTTTATATAATTTGCACTTTGGTAACAGCAAATAGGGACGTTCATGCGGGAGTAATTTTAAAACTGAATTTAGGCAGTTAAACTGCCCTACGTCCACTAGGTAAGTCCTTTTGCCTTCCTAAATTTGAAAATTGATTTTCCACGTATTTAATACACTTTAAGGCAAAATAATCTTTTGAACTCCAATTTCGCGCAACCCTAGTTTCAGTTAAGGCATGTCAATCATTTCATATTCCAGCAAATATAATTTCCAAATTTGGAAAATTACTTTCCCTATGTTTTATACAAGTAAGATTTAACTGTCAAGTTTAGATTATTGACTGAAAATCTGCGAAAGAGCTCACACGTGTCGTCACACATAAATGATGAATTTTCCAAATTTCAATCAATTACAATATTTTTTGGGGAAATTTCATAGTCAAATAAATTTCACAATCAGCTTAAAATCATCGAGATAATCATGAAAATTTTAGATGTTCACAATTAATTTAATTAATTTCTCAAATTGTAACATGAGTGTGTGATACATCATCTAGACTAATCAATTATGAATCATGTCCTAATCAAATTTGACACTTGCATTAACTACATGCAAAGCGTATTTCAAACCCGACATCATCGAAAATTGTCCCAGTAGATACAAAAATACGTGTGTGCTAGGCTTGAGCATGTATATAAATTTTTCAATTTCCTTTTAAATGCTCATGTGATGGCTCTTTTCAAATTTGTTTTAATTTACAGTCCTCTTAATTCATATAGTTAATTTTCACATAGTCATAGGGGTAGTTTTTCTCTAAAAATGACAACTTAGTAAATGATCATAATTGAAGTCGTCACATATCATAATGGTGTACTTATATGACAATAATTTACCATAAATTAAAGTGAGCACACCACACTGATTGGGGACTCCAATTTTATCTCAATAACTACAACCCAATAAGAAATTTAAAATTTGTGACATTTGGAGGAAAAGCCCCAAATTTTCTTTTTATTTTCTTTAAATTTTTTTATATAAATGCAAAACACATGCAAACTAAATGAACACAAGATATAATGCATATGCCGACAATTTTTTGCAATGTTTCAAATCTAGAGTATCTAAAGCCTTAGTCAGTAATTTGGCCACTTGTCCTTCAATGTGAATATGTTCTAGGACAATTATATTTCTCTCAACTAAGTCCCCATTTAAATGGTGTCAAATGTCCATGTGATTAATCCTAGAATGCTGAACATTATTATTAGAGATGTTTATAACACTAGTATTATAACAGAACATGGTAAAATAATCTTATTCAATACCATAGTTATTGAGCATCTGTTTCATCTAGAGTAGATGTGTACAACAACTACTGGTAGCGATGCATTCAAATTTTGTAGTAGACAAGGAAATAGAGTTCTGATTCTTACTTTGACAAGAGATAAGATTATTACCTATATAAATACAGTGTCCAAGTGTGCTTTTATTGTCATCCATGTTCCTGCCCAATTAGCATCTCTATATCTTGCAAGATGAGAGTTAGAATCTTTAATGTACCATAAACCAAAAGTGGATGTGCTATTAATGTAACTAACGACTCGTTTTAATAGTTGCTAAGTGGGACTCCTTTGGTTTGGTTTGGTTTGGCTTGGCTTGGCTTGGCTTGATATCTTGCATAGACTCCAATGCTGAAGATTATGTTAGGAAGGCTTATAAATACAGTAAGCTGCAAATCACGCTCCTGTATAGATTAGTGTTGATGTCCTTGTCCTGGTCATCTTTATATTTCTTTAAAGATATAGTCATGAGAGTTTTAACTGCCTTGATATTTTCCAGAACAAATTTCTTCACTAGATTCTTCGCATACTTAACATATGGGATGAAGATTCTTACACCAATTGCTTAATCCGCGAACCCAAGAAATAGTTTAGTTTGCCACTCATTCATTTCAAACTCGATTAACAAACTCTCTAGATTTTTATTTCAGATGTGGATCCAAATACTATGTTATCAACATATATTTGAGCCACAATTAACCCTGACTTGAGTTGTGTGACAAACAATGTTTTATCAGCTCCCCTTATTTTGTATTCATTTTCAAGTAGGAACATAGGAAGTCTTTCATACCAAGCTAAGAGAGCTTGTTTCAGCCCATATAATACCCTTTAAGCTTGAATACGTGATCAGGAAGATATGGATCTATGAACCCTTTTGGTTGCTCAACATATGCTTCTTTATTTAAAATTCCATTTAGAAATACACTCTTGACGTCTATCTAATAACGTTTGAATCCCATTTAACATGCAATAGACAACATAAGTCTAATTTATTTAAGTCTGGTTACAGTACAAAAGTCTCTTCAAAGTCCAGTCATTCAACTTGGGTGTACATTGTGCGACCGGTCGTGCTTTATTTCTGACAATGTTCCCATGTTCATCTGATTTGCTCTTGAAAAATCCATTTGGTTTCAATACTGTTTGTATTTGTTGGCTGTAATACTAGCTCCCATTCTTATTTCGCTCAAATTGAGCCAATTTTTCCTGCATTGCTAATACCTACAAGTTATCGCCAAGTGCTTTAATCACAATTTTAGATTCAATATATGACGCGTAGCATGCATTCTTGAGTTTTGTGTTAATCTCTGCTAGTTACCATTTCGTCTCCATGATAAGAGAGCACATTGTGCAGAGTATATGCCTTCTGAATCCAAGTAAGAGGCTACCTGCTATCCTATAGTTCACTTTCTTCTTCTAGTATGTCACCACCTACAGTGGCTAGTTCAGAAATGCCAGAACTCGATACTAGAAGGTGTGTCTCACTGTTATTTTCAGAATCAACAGCACAATTTATTTGAGTATTCTGGATTGTTTCAACTTGTTCCTTCAAGCTCTGAATCTCAAGTTCCTATGAATAAGAAGAGTAATAATTAGTAGCATCAATTTTAACAATTATGGATTCAATAGTAGTTTGAGTCCTCATGTTATACATCTATAAGTTCAATTATTTGCTAAATACCCAATGAACAATCCTTCATCACTCGTAGTATCAAATTTCTCCAAATGTTCCTATCATTTGACACGTAACACTTACTTCAAAAGTATGAAAGTACTTGAGAGTTGGTTTCCTACCTTTCCAAATTTTATAAGGTGCTTGACAGGTACCAGTTTTCAAGGATACATAGTTTAAAATATAGTAAGCAGTGTATACAGCTTTAACCCATAATTTAACATGGAGTTTCTTACTATTTAACATTAACTAGCCATTTCCTATAGAAACCTATTCTTCCTCTCCAAAATACCATTATGTTCAGGGGTTTTAGGAACAGAAAATTCATAAAAAATACCAAACTTCTCACAGAAATTAAAAAAGCTATCATTCTCAAATTTCTTATCATGAACACTCCTAATTCTTATAATTTTAGTCCTCTAAATGTATTTTTCAGTGATCAATTTTTTATATAACAATGTAAATCTTTCAAAAATACCAGATTTCTCCCTTAAGATTTCTACCTAACTATACCTAGAGAAATCATCAACAATCACATAGATATACCTCTTACCACTGAAGCTTTCAGTTTGAATTGGTCCCATCAAATTCATATGCAACAATTCAAGATAGTGAGAGGTAGTAAAAATTGACCTTGTTTGTGTGGAGTTCTAGTTTACTTACTTTTGTGGTGTGACCCACACACACCTTTAAATTTTTCTGTGAGTTTAGAAACTTTTCTTACTACATTGAGTTTATCAAGTCTAACAAGATCTCTTTAGTTTAGTTCTCCCAATCATTTATGCCACAAATCTGTAAAGTCAACTTTCGAAACATGACATTAAACTTCAAATTCAAGCAAATAACATTTGTCATTAGACCTAGCACTACGTATGACGCAACTACCATAATTTTTCAATACCCTACACGTGCTTTTAGTAAACATTACCATGAGGTCATCATCATATAGTTGACCTACACTAATCATATTAACTTTTAAGTTAACAACAAGAAGCACATCATTTTAAAAAGGTAATCCATTTATCACAATCGTACCAACGCCCTCAATTTTACTTTGGGCAGATATCCAAAAGTGACAAGTCCACCTATATGACTTTTAAAATTTATTAGCATAGAATGATTACCAATCATGTGTCTAGAACAGTCACTATCAAAATACCAAGAATTGGGCACAATAGATTTATAAGTTATATTAACAACTTAACAACAAAGATCATTTTTTCTTACCCAAACCTGCTTTATTCTATCATTAAGATTTTTTTAGTATGCAGCTAGCAAGATAACTCTTTTTGTGTGATGTTGTTTTTTATGTGATAAGCAGTGAATTGAATCATGTCCATGCTGACCATAGGAACTACATCTGAAATTGTGCAGTGCTTTACATGTCTAATTGTGAGAGTGAAGTTTCACCTGATCACCTGAAGGCGTGATCTGAATCAAGTTTTTAGAGGTATTTAGAACCTACGGTGGAGAGTCAGCCATTGGTATTGTCTTATTGCCAGAGGTTTTGTCTGGTACCTTGGCTACAGCTTAAGCGTCTGACCTAGTGGTTTATCATGTCCAGCTGCTTTGACAAACTTCAACTGGTTTGATTCTTTCTCTTTTCATTTCCCTTTATAACATAAGCCTTCTATGATGTTTATGGTTCTTCCATAGCTGAGAACTTCATTTAGGCGGGTGAATTCGATAATCAACTATCTATCACTTTCCTTGGTATGGTCCAATCAACCAGAAGTTCCAAGATTTGAACAATGACTCTTTCTTGTTCGGTGAACTCCATCATTGCGAAAAGAGTTAAATTCTTTTCTTGTTCAGCTTTTGGATTGCTTCTGCATTTAAAACATACATTACTTGGTCCGATTGTTTCTCCAATCTGTGAGTTTGTACCTGTGGGCAATAGTTATATCGCGTTAGTATCATACTGAAGGTTAACAATAAATGAGGTTACCTGGTTATCATCTATTATGTCCTCCTCGTCTGAGTTTGTTTCTCTATCCTAATCTTCGCTATATGTTATGCATTGCCTTTTAGATCGAGCTTCTTTAATGTGTTTGCAAATTCAGTAGCTACATGTCCAAATCCTTCACGTTCATGTCATTGAATATGATTATGAGTTCTCTCTATAAATGAAATAGGTTTTTGTCTCGAGTTGTTAAAGAAATTTTTCTTCAATTGTGGTTGAGGTTTTGAACTTTTTTCCTTTTGATTGTTTTTTAGGAATTTCTTAAATTGTTTGGTGAGCATGGCCATGTGCTCATCACCCTCACTTTCTTCATCTTTTTCATCCGTCTCAACCTCCTTGGCTTTGAAAGCAACTCCGGACCCTTTCTCTTTCTCTCTTATGGAGATGCAACTCATACGTTATTTAGGATACAGCAAACTCATCCACCTTTATGTTTCCAATGTTTTTACTTTCTTCGATAACGGTCACTTTGGAATGAAATTTATCAGGTAGTGATCTTAGAATTTTCTTTACAATTTTACTTTCAAATTACTTTTTCTCAAAGTGTACATTGAATTGGAAATATCATCAAGCTTGGCATAGAAGTTCTTGAATTGTTCATCATCTTTCATAGTCAATTGTCCAAATTCAAGAATGAGCATTTGAAGTTTTGAAAACCTCACAACGGAAGTTCCTTCATGTGCTACTTGTATATTTCTTATGCTTCCTTACATGTAGAAATCAAGCGAAAGAGATTAGAATCCACAAAAGGATGAATTGCAATTAAAGTTTTCCAACTACCATTGTAAAAATCTATAGTGCCCCACTCTTCAACAACCTTTTTCTCTTTCTTTCTTATTTTCAGTTACAGTGGGAGTTTTCTATTTATTCATGATAGAATGTTAAGCTTTTTCATCTAGGATTGGATATATACCAACATCATAATCTTTCAATAAGAGTAGTTCGTCTCGTCTAAGACATTACATTTAAATGGTGCTCCGTTCATTACTAATTTTCTTGTGGGTTACACTTTTGAAAAATGAACCCGCTTTAGTACCAAGTGTAAATTCTAAACCTAGAAAATTAAATTTTTTTTTTAATTATTCAATTGAAACAGCGGAAAAGCATGCATTTAGAATATCATATAACCAATTTTACAACAGTTTTGACTACACTGTGCATTGTGTTTGTGTTCTAATTTTTTAATTAATTACGAAAATTAACTAACATATTAAAATATGAACACCAGATCTAACATGATAAATCTCAAAGGGGAACATCCACAAGCCCCCATACCACAAGTAAAATAATTTACTAAATTAAACAATAAAACATACAATGGTCTTTTGTAAAATTAATAAATAACAATCAAGAGAAATTTAGGAACAACTCCCTCATTTTCTTCTTCTTTTGACTTCTAGAATTATAATCAAACCCTCCGATCTTTACTTTATCGCCACTTCACTATTGTATTCGAATGTAAGTACCACTTGAATTAAAAATCACCATTCTCAACTCACACCAAGCAATTTGATTTTTGACTATAAGATTAATCAATAAAACATGTCACCGGTTGAACTTGCTGGAGAATGGCAGAACACCTTGCTGTTGGTTCATGGGATGATTGAATATTTTCTCAAAGTAGTTAATTTGTTTCTTAATTTCTTTATTTACTTATGTAAATCTATGCACAAGGCTCAAGTTAAGACTCACCTAAAAATCAACAAGTAAACAAGGTAAGTATATAATCATATCATACAAGATTTATTTCTATGGTAATAAATAAATTTAAGAAAATATTGATTTAATTAACCTATAAATTAATATCTAAGATGGCAAGTAAATAATTTTGTATTAGTTGCAATATGATAACAGAAAAATTGCATCATGTTTTATGTGTTAAAACCCTAAAATTCGTAAGCCACAGTATTATGTTGAAATAGCTTTGGACCTGTATCCCGTTTTCACATTTTTGACAAGTGTTCTTGACATTTAAAAATAAATTTATATTAAATAAGTCAAAAATAATATGTAAAAATATATTTTTTCAACAACAGATATATAAGAAAAATAAGGGCTCCTAATTTTTATTCACACGCTTAGGACAAGTCAGGAGAGATACACTATATTATACTTTATTCATCATTTGGATTTGTGTGCGAGATAGAGAAGAGACAAAGAAAAGGTTATTGAGACTGAGGATGGAGAGGGGCAGTTCGGATTGAGAATAAGTGTGAAAGGCACGAGACGATGCAGGAGAAACCAACAACAATAAATGAGGTGATGAGCCTTATGATAACACTCATCATCGTCACGTCGTTTTCCCTTCACGTATTCCCAGAACTCCCAGAATTCCACGCTCTCTCTTCTCTACTTTCTTCTTCCATTTCCCTCCTTTATTTTCTGATTTTATCGTCTCTCTCTCTCTCTCAACATTTGGGACTGTCTCCCCTTTGCCTTAATATGTAGCCCAGCTGCAGTCAACCTCGTATCTTCTATCTCTTTCTCTTCAAACCATTTTGATTTTTCATCTACAAATTAACTCTATAGAGAGGAATTTTGTCTTTCTCAAAGGCATTACAAGATGTGGATAATGGGATACAATGACAGGGGAGAGTTCAATAGCATTCAAACTCCATTTAATGGTCGAAAACTTCGGCCCATCGTTCCAAGACCAGCCTCTGCTGCTGCTATAAACCTCATTAATCATGACACTGATCTTCTTGTTCTAAATCAACACCATCTTGGTAAGTTTGTTACCACCATCTGTGTGTTTGTTGAAAAACCTCTATCCATTTAAGCTTTTAGATAAGTCGTCGAGCCAAAATTGGACATGTAGGCCTTGGATGAGGTGCTTTACTTAATCCTTTTCATGGGTTTTCGACTATTTATTTCAGCAGCAATGGCAGTGCAAAATAAGAGGGAGTTTAACACACAGCAGATCGTGGTAAGCTCGCGCTGGAATCCCACACCGGAACAACTTCAAACCCTCGAAGAACTGTATCGAAGGGGAAACCGAACTCCTTCAGCAGAACAAATTCAGCTCATAACTTCACAGCTTCGTCGATATGGCAAGATTGAAGGGAAGAATGTCTTTTACTGGTTTCAGAATCATAAGGCTAGAGAAAGGCAGAAACGCCGGCGTCGGCACGAATCCATATCCCACGAACAGCCACATAATAACGGTGAAAGGAAAGAATCAGGTAAAAAAACTTTTAATTATCTTAATACAATATTAAATTTCTTTTGAATTTCTGTAATTTTGTGAAAGTTATAAAATCATGCATGAGTAATGAGAGACAGAAAGAGAAAGAGTTGTTTGGTAGTATAGATGATTCTCCTTTTTTATCCCATTTTGTAAGTTAGTATTATTAGTGACGTAAAGTTATATTGATGTTTGATTTGTGATACTTTTTTCTATTCAGATTGTTTCTTGAGGTGTAAAGTTGCATTCTATTTTTTTTTTTTTTTGTCTACAGGAGCAAATACGACATTATTTGAAGTTGAACAGCCAAAAAACTGGGCATCTCCTACAAACTCTAGTACAATTGCAGAGGTCTATTTACCCTTTTTTTTTTCGCATGAAGAGTTTTATTAATAACAAAATAAATAAATAAAGTACAAATTAGGAGAAGGTTCAGCTGAACATATGAAAAACAAAGAGAATAAATTTGCCTTACCCTAAAGCGGGGATCTTGCAATCTAGTCATATGAAGAGTATATATAATAAATAGAGGTCATTTTTACGTTTGTTTTAATCTTTCTTTCTTGGTAGTTTATACAAATAAACTGCCTCCCAAAAAAAGCAATCATACATCAGTAATCTATTGATCAGCTAATAATAAGCGCATGATTACATGATCATGCAAGAATTGGGATATATATAGGATTGAATAAAGAAAATATTTAGAGGTGGAGAAGAAGCATCAAAAGCTTAGTTGTTGGGAAATGTGAAGGGTCCAAAAGCTGCACATCTTCCTTTCTGTCTAGGCTGCTATATATTTTTATGAAACAATGCTAGGACCTATGGTTTGTTGGAAGCTGCGCTTATGCATTTATTTGGAAGAGTGATAGTTTGACTTCAACTTAATTAGATCGAATAGTACTATTCGTAATTGTCTTACGCGATTTATTATTTGATGCATGAGGTACATCAAATAATAAACTGTCGCATGTATACCACATAGGACAACTATCGAAAATTTTTACTATGAATAATATTACTATTGGGTTTTGATACTCAATGGATCTTAGGTTATAATGTAAACGTTAGATTGAATTTCATAGGCATTGACCGATGAATTAAATTGTTACCAACAACTAAGTTCAAAAGCTTGTCCGAAAACAACTTGGGCCTTTAAAAGTAGTTTAAAGAATTAATATTGATACTCAATGAATCTTAGGTTATGATGTAAACGTTGGATTGAATTTCATAGGCATTGACCGATGAATTAAATTGTTACCAACAACTAAGTTCAAAAGCTTGTCCGAAAACAACGTGGGCCTTTGAAAATTGTTTAAAGAATTAATATTGCTCACGGCCCATATATATTATCTTTTGGATGTCTTGAATCTTGACCCATTTAATTCATCATTGATCTAACTAAAACCTAACATAGTCTACATATATGTTGTTTTTACCCTAGTTGTTAAGTGTGTGATTTGTGTATGAAAAAGAGAGAAAAACCATACACAGAGAGAGAGAGAGATCGGCTGCCCGCTGGAGAAGAAAAACTTGTGACTTCCCTTTGATTTTTTCGGTCTCTTCTCTTGCCTTATTTCGTTGTTTTTCTTCTTACTTTGTGGCTACAAATCATCATCGTTATCTTGTCTTTTGTGGAAGAAATTGAGGAGCAAGTGAGGTGAATATATTGGTTGTGAGTTGGAGCCACTTGGATTAGTTGTTCGTTAATGAAAAGTAACGTGAAATTGAACCCGAAAAACACTGTTTTGAAGATCTTTGGAGCGAGCTTCCGCGACAATTACTCAATTAGATCACTCTATTTCAAGGATGAGTTTGATTCATTAGGTTCATCGGTAAAGAAATGAGAGGACAAGAAAAAATCTTTGATTATGATATTATTATCATTAAGTAAAGAGGCAATTAAACGTACTTAAAAATGCACTCCTCATCAATAGTATTGAATATTGATCACTTTGGAGGGGGGAAAAGATATATAACATTAGTCAATGTAATGGGGTTGTTATGAGTTTTCTCATCTACTGTACTTGTTAACATGCATTTAATTATCAGAAATTAATCGGCTTCTACACAACAGGCAGAAAAAGCAGCAAGTGCAGAATGTAAAGCAGATGGATGGTTACAGTTCGAGGAGACAGAATTACAGCAAAAGAGAAACCTCGTAGAAAGGAAAAACAGGTTGCAAATGATGAATTTGTCTGGTTCATCCTCTCACACTAAGCTAATAAACTCTACTCATACAGCAATGGATCCCAATCGCATGAAGGTTCAAGATTTTAACATCTCAAACCACAAGATCCCGTGGCGGAATTCTGTGGTGCACGAACACGAGCCCTGTAGTGCACAATGTTCCGACAATTGTAGGGAATCCGAAACCCTCCAATTGTTTCCACTTCGAAGCTGCCATGAAAATGAAGGTGCTTTTGACAATGACGTAGAGGTTTCAGCTGCAGCCATAAGTTCTGATTTCGGTGCTCAATACCAATTTTTTGAGTTCCTTCCTTTGAAGAATTAAAATGGGTGCTTCGAAGAATTTGTTGTTTTTGATGTAACATTTCATCAAGGTTTCAATGACAGTAGGTTGTACGGACAAATGTAGCCTTAAATTGCATTTGGACCATATTGGACAAATATAGGAGGAACTATTACCCTGCAGGGTCTATGTTGACAGGAGTAGACAACAACATTTTTCATCCTCGTCCATGTTATGTTCGCGAGGGGGGTGGGGGGGTCAGTCAACGAGGAGTTCTACAATTAGAGAAAGACATTAAAATCTTACCTCTAGAATTATAGAAGGAATAGGAAAAATGAAATTAATTAAGCATAAATATGCTATCATTACTACGATCCTTTACAACTGGGATAATTCTTAAATCAATATTATTACATGTACATTAAGTTTGACGTTGTTGTGAGGTGTTAGGTTTTTAGACAATGATTTTAACAACACTTTCAACAATTAATGACACGAATTTTGACGCATTACACATTGTCAATCTTATTATGCATTTTGAATGTACAACTAGCATAATTGTTCTTAAATAGTATCTAATGTTGTCAATTTTGTCACTCAAATATAAGAAATTTGAATATTATGTTGGGATTTTACTTAATCATACACAGCGAAATTTAAACAATTTTAATTCTCATCGTGGATTTTCTTTTTGTTTAGATATAAACCGTGCTAAGAATTATACATTTAGTTAATTCTGCGAAATTCTTTGACAATCTTCGAACACCTACTATCATAACCTGCATATCACAGCTCTCTAGTTATTTAGCATCCAATGGTAATCCACACAAAGGAAGAAGAATGAGAGAAATATAATTTCTTTTTTCTTGTATTGGCAAAATAATGAATGTTTGTTATGATTTTTCAAACCCCAACAGCTTATTAATAAAAATTCAAGTGGACTTGACTCATCCATTAAACATGATCTGATCCAGTATTTAATGAATCTAATTAATTAAACTTGATTCATAAACTAATTAATCTAATTAAGAGTATTTTTCAAAAGACTTTTAAAACATAATATGCCCTCTATTTTAAAGAGTCAACCCTTAAAATAATACTTTAAGAGACTTTTAAAATTACCATTTTAATTTAGAGAATAATTTTGGCTCTCCAAGAGACTTTTAAATTAAAATTTTAATTTAGAGAATGAATTTGACTATCTAAATTTGGAGAGCCAAACTTACTCTCTATAATTTAATGTATTCAAAATATTTCATTTTCATTTAAGAAAATAATGCAATAATTTAGAGGAAAGATAGTGAAAATAAATGATAGACAAAAATGATAAATTTTTTTTTTTTTTTAGATTAGTAAAATTAAGTTTAAATATAAGGATTTTAATTGGAATAATTAAAATTTTTAATTTCTAAATTTATAGATGCTCTCTAAATTGTAAAATATGCTCTTTGAAAATAAAGAGCCTCTTGAAAATATTCTAATTAACTTAGGACCATTAATAAGCAACTCAATTAATTAATTAATTAATTCTACAAAATATCGAACATTTGTCAATTAATTAATTAGTAATATTATTCTTCTAATTTTTCTTATTGTGCGTAATCCATTAGATTTCTAATCATGATTTCTAATTATGTGAATTATTATTATTCTGATCTAATCAAAATAAAATACATTAAAATATCATTTTTAATTTATCATTAATTCGCTAATTAAAATTAGTTAATTCACATTCGAATGATATATAGCAATGTGTCAATGAAATACACGTGACCGGAAATGTAATAAAATCAAACTTGCTCGTTTACCGTAAAATTATAATTCATTCATCAATATGATTCGATCAATTACAAGATGTGAAATTTTGTCAATCTTGACCAACGATCATATTCGGCATCTCACACTTAATTCAATATAAGTCAAAAATTATTTTCGATTTATGAGAACATCTTAACCAAGAATTTCATTATCAATTTAATTGAATGAAATGTAGATCATAATCTCTTACTATCTAACGTAATGAATCATCTATTGATCATTACCTTTATATGATTTTTGACATATTCGAATGATGTTGTACTAACGCCTTTTGGCAGAACAATATTCAACATCACCAAAATATGAGTATCTTCATGTAAGGTACTATGATGACCTCAAGTTAAATAACCAATTATACTACTGAACGTTAGAGATTAATCACTTACACTCAAATACTTATCCATGTGGAATCTCTCCAGCGAGTCTCCAATGTTTTGTTCTTATAACAAAATATTCATGCGTCCATTTATATGTCACTACATTTTAACTTGTGAGACCAATTATTTACTTTATAAGTAAAGAATGTCACATGTAATGAATGCTCAATCTGAAATAACGATATTCGTATCTTATCATTACTTTCGACCGCAAATAATTTAAGATTTAGTTATGTGTAATTTATTTCTTAGTGTCACACCTCCTTGTGATTAACGAGTTACTCGAACTTGAATCTACAACTCTATTTAGTATAATTTATTAGAATAGTAATTCAAATAAATAATAGATATTGTCATAAATAATATGTATTAATCATATTAAAAGTGTTTACATCCAAAATCGATCGGATCTAGGGCGTATAACACTTACAAACTTTTATTTGAGCTAGATCTAATCACATATATATCCTATACCATAAAAGTCAATATGACGATTATGTTTATACTGCAAAAACTTTTTGTAAATGGATCTGCAATATTATCATTTGTGGAAACTCTTTCTTTCTTTGCATCCTTTCTTTGAATGATCTCTCTAATGAGATAATAGTGTCATAACTCATATTTTAATAATTAATAAGACATTAATTCTTTCGCTTGCATGATAGCTTTATTGTTATCACGAGACAGAAGTACGAGATTAACAATTTTAGGAACTACTCTCAATTAAATTTCTCCATAGAAAATCTTAAGATTTTATCCATGTAGGTTGGGATAAGTCATGCAATTCTCTAGATCTATTTCTAAAGATCAAGTTATTTTTCTCATATCTTTCATGGAAAAATATTTTAATGTCCATAATTTTTTCGATTGAAGCATATGCATATCATTTCCTATTAATAATATGTCATCTACATATAATATTAGAAATACGATAACGCTCCTACTTGTCTTCTTATAAACACACAATTCATCTTTATTTTTGATAAAATCAAACATTTTGATTGTCTCATCGGAGCGAAGATTCCAACTCTTTGAGGCTTACTTTGATCCGTATATGGATCAATCAAATTTGCATACCTTGTAAGCATATTTAGATTCAAAATTTTCGCGTTGTGTCATGTACACTTCTTCTTACAATTATATGTTAAAGAATGCAGTTTTGATATCCATTTACTATAACTCATAGTCATGGTATGTAACTATTGCAAGCAAAACCCGTATGGGTTTTAGCATGGCTACATGTGAAAAGGTTTTATCAAAGTCAATTCCTTGTGTTTATTTATAACATTTTACTACTAGTCTTCATTTCTATGTATGGATATTTCCATCCATGTCCATCTTTTTTCTTTTTGTAAACTCATTTACAACCTATGAGGTTTATCCTATTAGGCAGGTCGACCAAGGTCAAAAACTTGTTTACATACAATGAGTTCATCCTGAATTCTAGGCCTCTTGCCATCTCTTTGAGTCAGCATTTGACTTTTTTTGTGAGCTAGTAAGTTCATCATCCTCGATTACTAAGCATGAGTTTGTACCTTCTAGGAGGTCAAATGATCCTACAAGATTTACAAGAAGCGACGTGTCCTCAGGATTCTTTACTTCCTGGTCAAGAGTTTGTCTCTCAATAGGTGTAGGATCACACTCAAATTCATCTACTTGGTCAACTATATTTATTCATTTTTAAACTACTTCAAGTTCTATTTTGAACCATTGTACTCTCCTAGCATGAATTTTTCTTTAGGAGTATGACATGTCTTGAGACAAACATTTTCTTCTCAATGAGATTATAGAATTGATATTGAATTGGTATATTTCACAAATATGTACTTGCCGGATTTGACCTCAAGTTTATTCAATTTAGTATGTTTTATATAAACGTCACAGCCTCAAACTTTAATATGAGACAAGTTGGGTCTTCTGCCTTTTTATAACTCGTACCATTATTTGTGTTGTATGTGGTGGAATCTACTATAAGAGAATCTCATTCTCTTTTAGATATTCTCTAATTCAATCAGATCTTAGTATAAGGATATATTTATATAATTGTTTTTCTACTTCTAGCTTGAATAACATGAATTTTTGAAAAGTTTCATACTTGAATTTCATCAAGTATATATAACCATTTCTAAAATAGTCACAAAAAATGCGATGAAATAAGAGAAATCTCATATACGAGTAATTGACATGAGTTCGCATACATCACCATGTATTAGGCCTAGTAATTGTACAACTCTTTCTCTTTTTCAGGTAAAATGCATTTCTCATTTATGTGACAAATCCTGTAATGCCAAATATAGGTAATATTTAGGTTATCATTTTCGTACCTTTTAATTTCTATTCTCATTATAGAATACTCAGTTTCTAGAATATAAAAGTTATTTTGTAATTTATCATTGCCATTAAAATATTATCAAGATAAAGTAAATAACAATTATCCTTAACATTAAAAAATAATTCATGTCAAAACATAAAATTAAAATAATGTTCTTGGAAATGGTGGGAACAATATTTCTCTAACTCTAATACTAAGTTTAAAGGTAATGGCAAGAAGTATGCTATTATAGACAAGATAGCAACTCTTGCTCATTTTCAATATGTAGTTCAACATCTTTCTTCTGCAATGATATACTTTTATTTAATTTCTTCATATTTATAAAAATATGATTTCTATATCCAATATTCAATTGAAACTTCTCAATGTAGCCAATCATCTTCAGTATATGAGCACTGATCGGAGATCTTTCTGCCATTTTGTACCGTACAGTTACTTGGAAGTCTCATATCGTTCCACGCATGATTGTTCATCATACAACTTTTTAAGATGAAAAATCATTGTATTAGTATACATATCCTCATGTTGCTTTGCAACTCAAGTAGCATAGCACAAACATAATGTATGTTGCAGTACTATCATCATTACTGTGTTTAATATAAGCAGTCACCTCTTCCTCAATCGAGTCCTTAGTAGGTGTCTCTGAAAATGGCTACTCAAGAAGATAACCGATTTTATCATGCTGGAGAACAATTCTTAGATTGTGGTGTTAATCAAGAAAATATGGCCCGAGAACAATTCTCAAGGACATAACCAATTCATTGAAATGGTTACTCGAGAACATAATCAATTTTCTTACGCTTGAGAACAATTCTCATATTGCAATGCAAATTGAGATAAAATGGCTCGATAAATTTGTTAGCATCCAGTATGCCTCTCAAATTAATATAATTACTCATAATTCAAAAATGTAAACGATGAAAAATAAAAGAATTATATATATAATTAGATCAATTAATTTAACATAGTCTTTTATTAAATTACACATGCTCCCAATGTTTGAAATAAATTTATGACCCTCACAGATAAATTAATGGAATCCATAATGATTCCCAATTTGTTAGGATTCCATTTGTTATATTAAGATGTTGAGCGTACTCAACAAATCTTAATAAAATATTTAGATATATAATATTATCAATTGTATCTTCATAGAACTCTCAAACCATAAGCTGACAACTCGTTATTTTCATAAATCTTATATGTTAGTTTACTTTGTCTTTATAATTTATCTCACTTAGCGTACTCAACAAAAGATAAATTTTAGTTAAATCGAATTCATCAATCAGAAATATCTAATATTTCATAGTGTCAACACATATCCCTAATAAACCAACATTGATGTACTCAACAAGTTAAGATCGATTTAGGACCCTCATTTTTTACTATAACGATGGAAGGCGAATAATAAATCCGATTTATTATTTTAGTGAAGAATTTATGCAAATGTCTCTTCATAATAATTATATATATTTTATCATACATCTAATATACAAATAAACACACCTATAAAAGAGTGGACGATTATAGACTAATTCTATGTAGCTTTCTCGAGTCAAAGGGAAGACCAGTTGTTCAGTTTCTAGAGGTATATAATTGACTCATGCAATGCACCATCTCATTGGTCTCCTTATTTTCTTGTATCTCCTGCAGCAACTTGTATTCTATACAAGTTCACACGTATGACCAAAAGAATTAGACACACGGGCCCATAATAATAATAATAACAAATTCGAAAGTCCATAATAGATAAGAGCTCACATGCCTATAAAAAATCAAGAATAAAAATGAACCATTCAGCACAATCACATGGTCGAGTCCATAATCATCCACTAATTAAATATTCTTCATATAAATGCATTTCTATATAATATCTAATATTACATGCATACATGTTTCAAGTTTCTAGAAATTATAGTCACCTAAACTAATTTAGATAGATGGTTCGAATCAGTTAAAAAAATAATTAATCAATTAATTTCATTAGCAGATTTATTTAATTAAAATTGAATGCAAAATTAGAGTCCAACTTTAATTCCACAAATATTTTAGAACGGGTTTATATAATTAAATGTCAAATTGGAGTTCACCCTAATTCTAAATTTATTAGGCGGGTTAAATTAATTAAAATTCGAATTTAATTAAATACCATATTAGAGTTCAATTTTAATTCCAAGAAAATTTCAAGACGGGACAATTTAATTAAAATCAAATTTTAATTAAATATCAAAATAAAGTCCAACTTCAATTTCAATTGAATCAACATTTTAATTTAGAATAAAAATTCGAATTAAAATAAAATTCAATTTAGTGTCAAAATTTAATATCTAAGTTAAAACTCAATTTTAACGATAATCTAAAAAGTCGTAAATTTTAAATAATATTTTAATTTTGGTCAAAATTAAAAATATAGGTCAAACTTTTTTCAAAATCAAATTAAAATCCTTTTAAAAAATTCATTCAAAACACCATTTGAAAATTGCATTCTGCCCCCCTGATTTAAAATTATAAACTGAACCTTTCAATTTCTTAAATTGAAGAAAAGGTCCCCTTTAAAATTTTGCAACTTGACCCTTGAATCAAATTTGCAAGCAAGGGCTCGCAATTTCATAAATTGCAATCAAAGCTCATGTTATGTTCGAGAGAAAAAATGAAATTAATTAAGCATAAATATGCTAGCAGTACTATGATACGTTACAACTTGGATATCATTTTGTAACTCTAAATAATTTCATTTCCCACCGAGCATGTTATTTGTATTTTGAGAGAAACTGTGATAAGAATTATACATCTAGTTAATTCTGCAAAGTTCTTTGACAATCTTGAAACACATACAATCACGATCTTCATACTATAACTGTCCAATTGTTCAATTTTCAGTAGTAATCTATACAAGAAAACAAGAATAAGAGAATTATAATTTTTCTTTTATTGTGCTAGAAAGACAATGAACGTGTAATATGATTTTTCAAACCCTAACATCATATTAATAGAATTTCAAGTGGGTTTGACCCATCCATTAAACTTGACCCGATCTAGGTTTAATTAATCCAATTATTTAACCTTGATTCATAAATTAATCAATCCAACTAATTAACTTCGGCTCATTAATAAGCAACCAAATTAATTAATTCTATAAATGTCCACACTTATCAATCAATTAATTAGTAATATCATTTTCTAGTTCTCCTTCTTGCGTGTAACTCATTATGTTTTCAATTACGATATCTAACGACGTAAATTATTATTTTGATATAATCAAATGAAGATAAATGAAAACACCTTTTAAATTTACCATTAATTGATTTTAATTAATTAATTCACATTTGTCGTTCCAAATTGACATGNGGTATGACAAAATTAAATTTGTTCCCTTATCGTGAAATTATAATCTTTTCGTCAATATGATCCGATTAATTACAAATATGAAAGTATGTCGATCTCGATTATCGATCATGTTTTTCATTCAACTCTCAATTCAGTATAAGTTGAAAACTCTTTTGGACTTATGAGGACACATTGGCCAATGATTTTATTATCAACTTAATTGAATGAAATGTAGATCATAATCTCTTACTATTTAAAAGTGACGAATCTTTTATTGATCATTCACAATCTTCATATGATTTTTGATATACCCAAACGATGTCATATTAGTGACTTTTGACAGAGCAACAATCAGTATTACCAAAGCATGATTATCCTCATGAAAGGTACTATGATAATCTTAAGTCGAAGAACTAATTTCACTACTGAATGTTAGAGATTAACTATTGACTCTCAAATAGTTATCCATATGGAATCTCTCCGATTGATCTCCAATATTTTGTTCTTATAACAAACATTCACGCATTCATTTAATTGTCACTATATTTTGTGTTGTGAGATCAACTATTTACTTCACAAGTGAGAAATATGCTTTATTATTGTAACAAATGGGCCAATGGCCCAAATCGACCTAAGTTAAATGAAGTCTCTATTGTGCGGCTTAAAAAATAAAATATGAAACTTCATACAACTTAAAGTTCACTATCCGTAATAACGATATCTGTATATCGTCATTACATACCACCACTAATAATTTAAGATTCAGTAATGTGTAATTTATTTCTCATTGTTATAACTTTTTGTTATTAGTAAATTACTAGGACTTGAATCTACTGACTCTATTTAGTATAATTTATTAGAATAATAATTCAAATAAATAATAGATCTTGTCATAAACAAATGAATTATTCATATTTAAACTGTTTTTAATGCATAACACTTATATATTATCCAGCTGTATCTTTCCTCAAAGTTTCTAGTCAATATTATTTGCCCAAATTACCTCACTTGTGTGATCTGTTGGTACAGTATTAGTTCGCCACATGTTGCTTTCGCAATATATGTCTGAGATTCTACTAGCCACAAATCCAATATTTTTCAGAATTACCGTTAAAATATGATAGAAATACTACACGCCTTTTTCTTTAGCCGAGATAAATTGAATAGCCAATGATGAATCCATCTCAATCTAAAATTTATAAAATTCTTGTTGGACATAATAGCCAAGGCTGGTAAGAAGTGCTTAGCTTGGCTTTGTTATGCAAGTAAACACCATAGTTCCCACCGATAACCATCGCCATGGTGAACTCTCCTTAAACTGTGCACACTCCCTTTATGATCAGGAACGAGAGTTGTAGAGGGATAGGTTTCTACGTCAGTTTCAAAATCCGAATGGCGAGGGTCATCATCACCCTTTCCCCCACCTTCCACTTGAGCTCACTACTAATAGCACCACTTCTAGAAGCCCTCTTGTACTGTTCACTGTCCCCCATACCATGTGCAAATCTACCTGGTGCATGAGTACCTCCATGCCTATGGCCAGCCATCTCGTGATGATGATGATGAAGGTAATATAACTTGGATAATTCGGAGAGATATAATCTGAAAATTTTAGTTTGAAAGCAATATAATTTAATTAATTTCGAGAGAGAATCTGAAAATTTTCTTCTTATTTGCCTTGGAAAATACTGCAACATGTGGTCCTATTTATACACATCAAGATGACATAGGAACCAACAAAACATTTAATGCAGTTGGCTAGATTCAAACTATGGGTAAAAGCAATGCTATGAGACACTTGACTAGATTCAAATACAAAAATTATTCTAGAAATATGATGGTCAAATTCCATTTGTTCCAACAATGCCTCCCGTAAAATGAATTTGCTTATAAATCCCAAAGCTACAACATTCCTCGGAAAAATATCTCCTCCAAGTGCTTTTTTTAAAAATATCACTTATACAATATTGAATGCTGATTTCGCCTTCATTAAAGAGCTCCCTTAGAAAATGAAAATGAAAACGAAGATGAATACACTTTGTTCTTCCATGTAGAATCGGATCCTTTGAAATAGAGATGGTTGAACTATTATCACAATACAATGTTATAGGACCTTCTTGCTTGAATTTCATGCTTTCTAGTACACTTTTTAACCACGTAATTTGACATATGGCTAAAGAAGATACTATATATTCGGCCTCGATGGTGGAAAGCGCCACTATTGGTTTCTTCTTTGAACACTAAGAAATTGAGCCACCTCCAAAATTGAAAACATAATCGAAAGTGCTTCAAGAATCATTAATACTTCTTCCTAGATCACTATTAGTATAACCAACAAGTTTGATTGGAACATGTGCATCGTAGAAAATATCACAGTCAATGGTTCTTTTGATATATCTTAAATTCTTTTTTCTGCCTCCCAATGATTTAGGCAAAGTTTCTCCATGAACTTACTAATAAAACTCGTTGGAACATAACATATGGTCCAATTGCTGTAAGATGCAACAAATTTTCAATTAAACTTCGAAACATGGTTTGTTTCACAAGATTTCCTTTACCTTCCTTAACTTCAAACATGTGATACATGGAGTGGGATTTGCATGCTCTGTCTTTAATTTTCTTAAAATTTCTGTATAATGTTCGTGCAAAACCCGCAAGCGTATGGGATCGTTGACAAGTAATAGAATTGATGAGTTAAGAATTATCGTCCCACAGGGAATAAACTCAATTCAAGTTTAACTTTTTATGGAATTCGAATTGTGTGAAGAAAATAGATATTTTGATTTGATTTTATACTAAATTATCTAAGAAATCGGTAAAAAGTGATTTGTATCAAATTATGGATGATTGTATTGGATCTTGAATCCACCTATTTCTATCTATTTCAATTCTTGATTTGTAATCTAGTTTCATTCATGCATTCTTGACAATCGATAAAACTATGATATATAATTCTCTTTTCCAAGATAAATTAAATCTATTCTAATCGCGACCCGAATTTGTTCCTAGTCCGAATTCGAATAATCAAAATGCATTAAAGTTTAGATTATTCATATGATTGTACATGTGATAAATATTATTCCCAACATCTATTGCATATATATTAATTTTGCTGCGTTTTAAATTTATTGTGAGTCTCCCAACACTACAATACGTAACTAATTATCTAATTGGTATGCAAAATTAATCAAAAAACGCAAGAAATAAACTAAACTACTAGTCTTGAATTAAAATAAATAAACAATAGGGTTCATCTTCATCCAATACAAAAACGGATCTAGCCTAGCATGTTAATATATAAATTACAAGAAAAATATCACCCGAATCATGAAATAAATCAAAAGATTCAAGTTCACGGTTGAATTCTTCAAAATCTTGATGTAATTGACTTTCAATTCCTTGCTATGGCTTGATCTTCTCTCCCAAAATATAGTAATTAGCCCCTTGTTCTTGATGAATTTGATGAAACTATAGTGTATGAAGAGGCAAAAGTGGTTTTTTTATGTGTAACCCTTGTTCTCTATTTATAAGAATCCGAAAATAGGTCAAAATCGCGTTCAATTTGGTTTCCAAAAGAGTTTGAATCGCGAAAGGAAACTAAATATTCTTCTGCGAAAAATGCCCATGCGCTCGCACTGGTATAAGTGTTGCGTCCACGCCGTAGAACTAAATGGCTCTCAGGTTGGGGAAAATAGGGTGTCGTGCGCTCGCATGTTTATCTCTGAGCAGTTTTTGGTATTTTAGTCGTAACTTTCTCTATAGGTATCCGAATGAGTTGATTCAAAATTTGTTCGAAAGGTAATTCAAAAGGCTACAATTCTTCTTGAAATAAATATTTTACAATTTGAACGTTTGCTATCCGAAAAATGGGTCTTCAGTTGAGGCTAAAAATCCATATCATAACTTCTTAGGCTGGAAATTGATTTATAAAAATACTTCTAGTATATTTCATTCTTTTGACCTCCAATTGCATCCAATTGATCATATATGATCTTCAATCATCATTTTGTGCTCTGAATCAACTGTTGAATGTTTACACTTTGATCCCCAAATTTTGAATTTCCTTCGTTTTGTACGTTTTTCGTTCATTTCTTCACAATCCACCAGTTTGCATTGAGTTCAATCTAACAAATATAATTAAAATGAAATTAAGTTATAACTCATCCTAATCACTAACAAATATTCTAATTTCATGGACTAGATAAGTATACAAAATACACTTATCATATAACTCTCTTGAGAAATAAAATTCATGCCTTTGATTGTTGAACTCCAATGTCCCCAAAATGATGCAATTTCCCTAAATCGGTCATTTCAAATTCTTTGATCATGGAAATTTTGAAATCAGCAACATTTTAGATTATATTTGGGAAAAATAAGATCATCGACAAAGAGACTTACAAAACTGAATTTCACAAATGTGTTTGCTCAAATGGACATCTTTCAAAATTGGATTTCAGAAAATAATCATAAATTTGTCCATACCATGCAGGAGAAGATTGCTTTAATCTATGTAACGCTTTATTAAGCTTGTACACTTTATCTTCCTTACTCTGTTTAACAAATCCAGGTGATTGCTCTGGATAAATTTCTTCTTGAAGAAAACCATTCAAAAAAGCTAATTTCAAATCCATTTGAAACAACTTCAACTATTTTAAGAACCAAGAGAAATAATCAATCGAATTATATCAACTCTGGAATTTTTCTCAAACTTTTCGTCCTTCTTCTAGCAGTTGATGGTGAATTTTGAAGAGATTCATTTATTTGATCAACCTCATGTTGTATTGTTGAGATTCATTCTCTTAAAAATCAAGAATTTGCCAATTTAGAGAACTTGAAAAATCTGAAAATCATAAGAAGCTCTCTCATCTAAGCGAACCTCTATACTAATCACAATTTTCTTTGTTTTCGGATCAAAAAGCTTGTAAGCCTTTGTCCTTTCGCTGTAGCAAATGAAGATACATTTTTCAGATTTGTCATCAGGCTTACTTAAAGAATTTGAAATACATGAAATAGCAAGACAACAAAATGTTCTTAAGTGGTGAACACTTGGTTTCCTTACATACCAAGCCTCATTTGAAGTAGAATTGTTCAAGCTCTTTCTAGGTGGTCTGTTGATTAAATAAACAACACGTGAAACTATTTTAGCCAAAAATTTAGTCGGCATATTTTTCTTTTTCAGCATGCATCTAGCCATTTCCATAATCGTTCTATTTTTTCTTTCAGTGAACCATTTTGTTGTGGTAAATATCGAGCTGTTAATTCACATCTAATGCCATGTTCTCAACAAAATCTTCAAATAAAACAGATAAGTACTCCTTCAAACATTGAAAATTGAGGTGGCCAAATCTTTCATTCCACAACTTGGAAATCTCTTCATTAGCAGTATGGTGATAGATTTGTGAAAAGGGATTATCAATACAAAACTTTATCAAGCCCTAATCACATGCATATATATAAACTCCATGTTGAAATCAAAGAGAAGATTAAAAGCGGAAGCATACTTTAATTCATGTGTCTGATTGCTTGAACGGGTTATGATCTTCCAATTGATACGTAGTCTCCTTTTGAATTTTCTCTCTATTGATAGGGATGCAGAGATATGAAAAATCACATTCAATTGAGAATCATGACTCATGAAATAATAACTGAATATGTAGTTGTTATCTTTCGGTTCTTATAAATTGACCCCTCGCCAATTTAAAATAATCGTTCTGGTCTCTACAATTTAATTCCATGACAATTAATACTCATTAGTCCAAAAATTTAACTTTACTGAATCACTTTATTGACTAATCTTTAAGATAATACCACACATTTTAATATATATACATGTGTGGCCCTATACGTTGGAATTTTCCAACAATCTCCCATTGGGCCATACATGTAATCTTACAAATATGCACAATTTTATGAACTCAAAATTTTGCTATCATTATTATGGGTATTTCCAAACAATCTCGTCCATCGGTTATATCACTATAGGATCAAAACGATTTTCGTCACATTTAGTGTGACTAAATCCATCAATAGTTACGTACACCCATACAACCAAATGACATAGATCAATTTTGAAAGTGCAGGATGAAAATTACATGTTATGTGGTCCAAACATGTCTATTTCCAATTGGTCCAATCTTATTTCTTAAGTGAGATCAATAATAAACATAACAACAGAGTGAAATGAACTGAATACTTTATTCTGTATAGAAAAATATCCAAATACACAAATATGTTCAAAACATAAAGCAATGAAAATACAAACTCCCACTAAAATATGATATCCTCATGAAATACAACGCCCAAATGAGCAGTGTGCTTATGAAAGACCTTAGGTGGCAATCCCTTAGTAAGCGGATCCGCAGTCATGGAGTTTGTCCTAATGTGCTCTATGAAAATCTGTCCACTCTGTACTCTTTCCTTCACAACCAGGAACTTAATGTCAATATATTTTGACTTAGATGAGCTCCTGTTATTGTTGGAATATAGAATTACTGAGTTATTGTCACAATATAACTTTAGCGGTCTTTCTATGTCATTCAGAATACATAGCCTAGTGACAAAATTTTGGAGCCATATGACATGGTTAGATACCTCATAGCATGCTACAAACTCTATTGTCATGGTATAAGAAGCTATGAGTGTTTGTTAGACACTCTTCCAGGAAACGGCTCCTCCAGCTAGCGGATAGATATAGCCTGATGTGGATCTCCTACTATCTTGACATCCAATAAAATCAGAATTGGGGTACCCTATGATCTCTTATTGATCCGATCTGATATATGTGAGCATGTAATCCTTTGCTCTATTTAAATATCTCATAACATTTTTGGCTATTTTCCAATTATCCATCCTAGGGTTGCTCAAATATCTACTTAGCATTCCAACAATGAATGCTATGTCTGGATGTGTACAAACTTAAGCATACATTAAACTCCCAACAGCTGATGCATAGGGAATCTTCTGTATTTTCTTAACTTCAAGGTCGTTTTGTGGGCATTGTTTGAGACTAAATTTGTCTCCCTTAACGACAGGGGTGTCAAACCAAATATCTTAAATACTTTATCGATATAACTCTTTTGTGACAATCAAAGAATTCCTCAAGAGCGATCTTCATGTATCTGAATCCCTAATATAAAATAGGCGCACCAAGATCTTTCATCTCAAAATTCCTTGATAAAAATCTCTTGATTTCATACAACATGCCTATATCATTAGTGGCAAGCAGTATATCATCAACATACAAAACTAAGAAAATATGCTTACTTCTACTAAATTTGTGATACACACAATCATCGACAGCATTCATCTCAAAACCAAAGGAGATAATTACTTGATGAAATTTGTAGTACCGTTGACAGGAAGCTTACTTGAGCCTATAGATGGATTTCTTTAATTCGCAAATTATATTCTTCGGATCTCCTGACACAAAGTTTTCTGGTTGTACCATATAGATCGTCTCATCAATGTCGCAAATGAGAAACACCATCTTAACATCCATCCAACGTAGCTCAAGGTCAAAGTGCGCAATAAGTGCCATAATTATCCTAAAAGAGTCTTTCGTTGAAACTGGAGAGAAAGTCTCTTTGAAGTCGACGTCTTCTTTTTGGGTAAAGTTTTTAACTACGAGGCGAGCCTTATATCTTTCCACGTTGCCTTTCGAATCCATTTTGGTTTTAAAAATCCATTTAGCTTCGCACCTTCTGGTAACGTGACAATATCCCAAACTTTATTGTCTTGCATAGACTTATACTCCTCATTCATGGAATCAATCCACTTTTGAGAGTTAGAATCCTGCATGGCCTGATGAAAATTGATTGGATCATTTCCCACCACTCCATTATTTTCTTCAAGTTCTTGGAGAAATACTATAAAATCATCTGGAATAGCGTTTTTCCTTTCTCTCGTAGATCTTCTTAATGATATTGGCTCTTGAGGGTGTTGAATTTGTACTTCTAGGATAATTACCTCATTTTGGATGAGAGGATCTTCAACATTGTCTTGTTGAGGTTCTGGATATACTTCTTGATATGTACCTGTACATTGTCAAAAATAATAGTATGAATTGAAATCGATCATTCCTCAATTTTTTCCTCAAAGACAAAGTTTCTAACCTTATTTCTCCCCCCCAAACTCAACATTCTCAAAAAATGTTGCAGTTCCCGTTTCAAAAATTGACTTAAGTATGGGGTTATAAAATTTATAGCCCATTGATCGTTCAGAGTAACCAATAAAGTAGCTGCTCACTATTTTGGAGTCCAATTTCTTTTTATGTGGCCTATAAGGTATAGCCCCAGCTGGATATTCCCAAATATGAAAATACTTTAGACTAGGCTTATTGCTTGTCCAAAGCTCATAAGGTATTTTTGCAGCAGCCTTAGTTGGTACTCTGTTCAGATTATGAGATGCAGTCTTTAATGCTTCTCCCCATAGTGATTTTGGTAAGATAGAATGACTAATCATAATCCTTACCATATCCTTAAGAGGCTTGTTTCATCTTTTAGCTACACCATTCATGCTAGGCGATTCGACATGGTGTATTGTGGGACGATTCTACGTTCCTCTAGGGATTTAGAAAATGGTCCTAGACATTGTTCACTTAAACCGTCATATCTGCCCTAGTATTCACCACCATGATCAGAACTAACGCTCTTTATTCTTTTATTGAGTTGATTTTCAACCTCAGTCTTAAAAGATTTGAACATGTTCAGTGACTCAAACTTTTCATAAATAAGATATAGGTATTCATAACTTGAGTAATCATCTATGAATGATATAAAATATTGTTGACCATTCCAAGAAGCCGTAGGAAATGGTCCACAAATATCTGTGTATCAATTCTAAGACATCTGAAGTTCTGTTAGCACCTAATTTCTTTGTTTTTGTTTGTTTTCCTTTGATACATTCAATACATACATCAAAATCCATGAAGTCAAGAGAATCCAAAATATTATCAAACACAAGTCGTTCAACTCTAGTTTTGAGATGTGACTTAAGCGCTTGTACCATAATTTTGCTGAATTTTCATTATTTAATTTACGTTTATTACTACATGATTCCACATACAAGGCTTCATTATATGATGCAATATTATCTAGCAAATATAATGTGCAGATAATAAACCAGTATCAATAATATAGAAATTTAACAAAAGGCTAAATTGATTGTTTCTAAATTAACAATAATATCCAGATCTATCTAACAAAGAAACAGAAATCAAATTTCATCTAGAGACGGTACAACAAAAGTATATTTTAAATCCAAATAATGAAAAGTTTCTAACAATAACCTAAAAGTGCCTATTATATCAACTTTCACCGATTTGCCATCACCTACATAGATGTATCTTTCACCATTATTTGGCTTTCGGTAGTTCAGGCGGCCCTGCATAGAAATACATATTTGAGTAGTAATACCAGAATCTAACAACCAAATATTTCTATGTACTGAAACTAAATTATTCTCAAAACAGACCAAAGTAAGATTTGTACATTTCTTTGCACGCTAGGTGTGATATTTGGTACAATTCTTCTTCACATGTCCAGTCTTATTGCAAAAGAGACGTGTCACATTGCCCTCTTGTTGTTTCTTTTGTCCTAGACCTTTAGGAGTAGCTTCATATTCCTTCTTTATTTTTTTGCCCATATCCTTAGAAGTGCTTGCCAAGTGAGCGCTTTCAGTTCTTTCCTGCTTCAACCTTTCTTCCTCTTGCACACAATATGAAATGAGCTCATTTAGAGACTATTTCTCCTTCTGGCAGTTATAACTGACCTTAAATTGATTGAATTATGCAGGAAGCGAGATCAATAGCAAATACACGAGTAAGTCGTGAGATAGCTCGAGCTTTAGTCTTTTAAGTTTAGAAGCAATGTAAGACATCTCCATGATATACTCCTTTATATTTCCGTTGCCATTATACTTCATTGAAATCAAGTTTTGCAAAAGCGTGCTTATTTTAGCCTTATCGTTTTTTTGCAAAACGTTTCTCAATTTGAGTAAGGAAAGCTTTGGCATTAGTTACTTCTGCAGACACTGTACCTCTAAAAGCTTCCAGAATGCCGCACTTAATGATCATTAGACTCGTGCAATTTGAACGATACCACTTCTTAAAGTTCATCTTTTCATCAGATGAACTTTCTTCCATAATAAGAGTAAGTTACTCAATTCGGAGCGCAAAATCTAGATCCATCCAGCTAAGAACAATCAATATATTATATTTCCAATCCTTGAAGTTTGTCCCATTGAGCATGAGAATAGAATTAACATTTACAGATATAGTAGTAGTAGATGAACTAATTGTATGGGGAACAAAATATAGAAAAATTATGCTCATATTAATATTTACATTTAATAATCAATAAATTCAAATAATAGTGAACATCAAGATACCCAGCACAACATTAATATCAAGTTTTTGGACAGTAATATTAATTGAAAATGGTACTCTTGGTATAGTGATCAAATATTGACAATAACCCTTGTCAAATAATAAACGCATCTTTGGATTGATTTATTATTCACATAGAAACCTTATAATTGTCACATATTTATCACTGCATGTGCATTGTGCAATTCAGCCAAATATTGATCTTCCTTTGGGCCGATCAATATTGGCATGAATAACATACACACAAATTCGTTCTAATATTCCAATTTAATTAATTGTCACAAGAGATATTGCTTTGGTAACATGTTATTTCAATTAAGTCACTTTCGAATATTATCTTTTTCAAATGAGTCATTTGTACCACAATTTGAAAAACAAAACACCAAATTTGCTTATTTTATTTATCTTGAAACATCAAGGGCCAACGGGTTAATAATTCAATACTTTAGGGGTCAAAATTAATTAATTCAAACTGTTAGGGGGCAAAATTTAAAAATTTAAAACTTTTGGGGCCAATTAGAACAAAATTAGAAACACTGAGGCATTAATTATAAAATTCAGAACTTAAATAGTCCAAATTAATTAATTTTAAAAATTCAGAGGCTAAATTATTAAAACCCATAATCTAAAGGCCCAACTTGAATGAACTTTAAAATTTATGGGCTGAAATATAAAATATTATATTTTATAATTGCAATCGTAACCCTAATATTAAATTGCAAGCATGGCCC